>QZLH01000333.1:85179-96330 GCA_003833135.1 Oehlia diaphana | reverse complement strand
TAGTTCTATATACAATCAAAACTTTTTATAATTAATTTCTATTCTAATATTTCATAATTCATTTTTAACTTCATAATTTTTATTTATTTTCTTATTTCTTATAATATTTATGCCATTAATTACACAATTATTCATTTAATTACATCATTATTACTTCATTTACTTCATTAAATATTTTATTAATTTGATTTTCTTTATCAACAATATTTTTAACATTTTCTTTCATTTCATATTATTCATTATTATCTTTTATGTTATAATTGGATAGCTACGGATTTTTAAGTGATCAACGTACTAGATTTTCTGTTGACATAGCACCCCTAGTGACACAACTATAACAAGATATTATTTTTATTTCAACTTATAATTCTTTTATTACATTAAATTTTCAATATTTCTTATATATTATTCAATAATATTTCAATATTTCTTTATAAATTTTCTTTTACTATGTCCTTTTTCATACATAATAACATTTTTCTTCTTTTTCTCATAATATTTTCTCATATTATTACTCGTAATTAGGGATGGCAACGGTCATAGTCATTAATCGGTTATAACCAGTTATGACCGTGACCAATATTGGTTGGTCAAAGACCTCTGACCGACCGTTTGACTGACCGGTCTGACCAACTATTTAACTGACTGTTTGATCGACCGTTGCCATTTCTACTCGTAATATCCTTTTTTCATGATATTACTATATGACTTTCTCTTAAAGTCTTATTTCTTATAATAATTTTCTCATAATAATCACAATTATCACTACAATTTTTCTTTTATTACTCGTAATAGTCCTTTTTCATACTATTACTACATGACTTTTCTTAAGTCTTATTTTCTTATAATAATTTTCTTCTATTTTCTCATTTAGATTTCATATGAAAACAAAAATCTTTTAACTTCTCAGAGCATACACCAAAAATGTGACACCCGCCGCCCATAGGATAAAAATTTATCGTATGTTGCTACTGACGTGGTGAGAGTTCTTAAAATAACATCGCTTGGTTAGAACAAAAATTATGACAAAATTTAAAATTTCTTACTAAAATTTCAATTTGCAATAGTTTCTCCATATTTTATTTATTAACCAATAAAAATTATTGTGGCACATTTTACTCATAAGAAAACGGCAAAAAGAATGTGTTACATATTTTTGCTGACGAAATATATTTTATTAATTTTTAATTTCAGAATCCAGGACTTAAAACTAACTAACTACTGAAATCTTGTCGAAAATTACAGCTATTTATAAAAATTAAGAAAATCATTTCTATTATTTACTATCTTTTTTCTATTAAAAATTTGTAGATCTAAAAGAAATTTATTATCATGTGACTATCTCGTGACTAAACTAAATTAAACTATAAATAAAATTATTCTAAAAATAAATAACTATAACTAATATTGTGTAACTATATTCTATCATTTCTTTTAACTATTCCAGTTAAATATTATTCCTTCGGTTAAATGTTTACCTATCAGTTAATTATTTATCTGTCGATTAATTTTCGGTTATTACAACACTTTAAAGCATCAAACAATACTATTTCATTAGTATGCACTACCTAAAAACTTACTGATGTAAAATCACAATTGTTAAGAAAAATTCGCAAGAATTTTCTTTAATGCTGTTTAATTTTAAGTTCAAAGTCTGATAAATCTTAATTAAGATTGCTTGCCAAAACCTAAAGGTTTAGGCAAGATGGCATTTTGCCGAAAAGTGAAATTCTGCTGAAACTATATTAAAGTTATATTAATAAACTGGCGAAACTCTGGAGAAAGGCAAAACTGCCAAAACTTATTATAAATGCCGAAACTGCCAAAATTCTGCCGAAACTATAATAAATCTATAGTAAAATTTTGATGAAACTAATCGTAGGATTTTGAAGAGGTTTAGACAAGCAATCTTAATCTTAATACTGTTTAATTTTAAAGTTCTTCAAAATCATTTTTATAAATTAGTATAAGGTTTTAATATAAAAATTAAACAGTATTAAGGAAATTTTGCAAAATTTTCTTATTAATAAAAAACTTTTAAATTACTAATTAAGCCTTAGACAATCTGTATGATCTAAATTTAAAAAAAAAATACTTCTACTTTTTAATTTTTGCATTCCTATATTTAACCAATTAAAATTCAGCTGATCACTAATCAACATGCAATATAAATATGTTATTGTTTATTTTTTCAAAAATATTCTTTTCTCTTTCTTTTTTTTAAAAAAAGACCTAAAAAAAAGAAATTAGATTATTTTTTTAAAAAAAGCTTAAGTTCGAAAGAAAGAAACTTTTGAAACTTACTATTAAAAGTCCAAAAGGAAGGTTATTTAAAGCCAATATCTAAAAAAAGAAAAAAAGATTAATTTTTTCAAGATTGGTTAAACGGTCGGTCAAACCGGTCAGTCAAATGGTCAGTTAGAGGTCTTTGACCGACCAATATCAGTCACAGTCATGACCGATCATAACCAGTTAATGACCGTAACTATTGCCATTTCTAGTCAAAAGGGTTGGTGATAAGTTATTTCAAAATAAAGTACTATTCTATGATAAGTTCCATTTACAAATAAACTATTTCTATTTAAAAAACATCTTAAAAACCTTCATATAATATCCACTTTTAAACTTGAAAACTTTAGGTTTTCAAGCAACTTTATAGGCTTAAAACACACTTTTCTACACTTATTTATTTATTCATGATTCAGTATGGCAGTATGACAAAGGAAGATATTCATGATGAATTAAGAATTCACTTAGATGCACTAATCAATACCCTTCAAATTTATGATGCAAGCCAGAATTATAAATTTATATTATCATATGATATAATTTTATTCTCAAAATATAGAAATTGCAAAATATTTATATCTGAACTACAATTTAATTCTTAAATGACTAGGTCATTTGTTATTTATATTACAAATGACATATAATTGGTCATTTGAGTCATTTGACATTTGGGCCACTAAATAATAAAAGTATTCAAATATAGTTGTTATCTAGATGCCAAAAGCTGAATAAGCAAATGGGAGGTAGACTATTATTGGTGTTAATTATATAAGCTATATAATTGATTTTCATATGGTGAATCTTTTACATATCAATACAAGATATCTACAAGACTACAACATAATCAACCTACATTCAAAAAAAGCTTTTGCCTGTACTTTTCTTTGTTTTTCTTTCTGTTCCTTTTCTAACAGCATTTATAATTATTTTCACTTCATATTTAAATTTGTATTAAAAAACTTTGTTTTATATCCTAAACTTTATATCATCATCTATGTATGAGTTTTATTGTGAAACTTTAAATGCATCATTACCCAGATTCAGAGATATGGAATAAATCAATGATTCATACTTCTAAAAGAGATCATATAGCCATATTAATTGGCTATCTTGATTTAGTATAAATAGTAAAAGTGTAAAACTTTGAAATTATTTGCTTCATCCTTATCTAAAAGCAGGCTGCTTTCAAAATCTAAAATTGTTTCTTTTCACTTGAACCAAGTGAGTGGTATGAATTAATTATAGATACAACAAAGACTGAGATAACACAATTTATGTGCATGATGTCTTCTGTAGTTCATTGATTTACCAAAGCTCTTTAGACAACCCTGGAGGTTATTTATCAAAAATTTTGTTTTTCCAACAATACTTAGCTTCATACTCGCATTTAGATGCTAATATCTTTTTTTTTGTGAAATAAAATCAAATATTTGCTTATATAAAATCATTTCTAGTGACCCAGTTCTTATATTTTGCATAGAAAATGGAATCCAGCAATTATTAAGATGAAGCCATTTATTCAAATAAGATGGTAACTTAAGAAGAGTATCTTGATAAAGTTTCAGAAATTCATAGGACCATATTGTAATGTCATTATCTTTTAAATAATGGACAAGTTTTATAATAATTAGAATGAAAAAAGTTAAGAAATGTTTTTTCCACCTACTAAAACTTATGTACAAACTCTTAAAAGTGAGCTATAAATTTAAAGATAAGTTTAGACTCTAATTGAATAGTTATCATGTAATGGTAATGGAATGAAAATAATATATATTATTTTTAGGAATGAATGTACCATCCATTATCTAGAATAGTTCCTTTTAGAATATATTTTCTCTGTTAACTTTAGATTTTAGTTGCTATAAGTAAAAAAGCAATATATAATCAGTATTCTTGATGTAATTTTTTCTCATGTATTACATAGTAATTCCATAATATATACAAATTATCAAATTATCATAAGCATAAATGAAATAATGATGTTAGAAAAATGGATGTATAATATCTATTATCAATCTACAATCTCTCAAAAGTGAGCTATAAATTTAGAGGTGAGTTCAAACTTTGCATTAGATTCTGATTGAATAGTCATCATGCAATGGTACTAAATTATTTAAATAGAATGAAAATAATATATATCATTTTTAGGAATGAATGTACCATTCATTATCCAAAATAGTTTCTTTTAGAATATAATTCCTCTGTTATAACTTTAGATTTCAGAGTCTTGATTACCATAAATAGAAAAGCAACATACAGTCAGTATCCTTGATATAATTTTTTCCCATGTATTACATAGTAATTCCAATAATATATACAAATTATCAAATTATCATCATTGTATTAAACATGGTGAGCACAAATGAAATAATGATGTTAGAAAATGATGTATAATATCCATCATCAAGCTACAAACTCTCAAAAGTGAACTATAAATTTAGAGGTAGGTTAAAACTTTGCAATAACCATTAGACTCTAATTAAATAGTCATTATGTGTACCAAATTATTAAAATGGATTCATCTTCTTTGGGCTCCTTGGACAGATAAAATTCATTTTTAGGAATGAATGTACCATCCATTATCCAAAATAGTTTTTTTTAGATTATAATTTCTCTGTTATAACTTTGAATTTTAGAGTCTTGATTGTCATACAGGCTCATTTTTAAAATATTAATATTATAGAGTAATATAACAAATTACTAAGAAAGATTGTGTGCCATTCCATGTGGAAAATTCATTAATAGATGACTTTGCCAATCGTTAAAAATTTGTCATAATTCTATTTTCCCTGTCAATTAATTTTTGCTTTTGTTTTGGGTATTGAGAAAAGTAACATACAATCAGTAATGTTTTCCCATATATTATATAATATATAGTAGTTCCATAATATATACTCATTGTGAAACAGAGTGAGCACAAATGAAATAATAGTGTTAGAAAAATGATGTATAATATCTATCATCAAGCTACAATCTTTCAAAAGTGATTGCCATAAATAGAAAAGCAACATACAATCTGGTGTGGCATTATTATTATTTCCAATGGATGAAATTTTGGCCTTCATTTATTGCAGTTTTTCCTGCTTATACATTAGATATATGTGAGGGTGTATATCTCTAGTTTATCTGGATTAGAAAGTTTCATTCATCTTCTATTCAAATTCTTAAGTTCATGACATTTTATATGTCAGTTAAAGTATATTAGATTAATTGTACATATATCTTCTTTTATTGTAATAGCTCCTGTCATTTTTCTTTGTATTGTTGCTAGTAAAGTGTTGTTTAAATAAAGGTGTTTAATTATTTTTGTTAGATACTGCCTGCTAGCATGGTAATATGGATTACTGTCTGTAGTTTACAGTATTACAGGTGCACTTGGAGATACTTGGATTTTTTCTTTCAGGTAGCCATATTGGTTTCAATTTTTTCAGGGAATTTATAGTTAGTCTATTAGATAGACTAAATAGAGTAACAATGTAAATACGATTTTTTTTTGATTGCTACAATAATACTTGCATAGATTTTCCAATTATCTATGTGAATAACATTTCATGACCTGCCTAATCCAACTATTGTAATACTGGATAAAGTCTTCTTTTTAATAATAGAAGAACAAGGAGGTAAAATAAAATAAATAAAATTAATTTTCAAATTTATTTAAAGTGTTTAAAACCTTTAATATAATAAAGTTAACTTGATTTAATATCTTAAGTCCGATCTTTGCATTCTGAAGCACTAATTTGGTCCCGTGTTTATTGTGTACTTCAATCGGATAATTTTTTTACCGAAATAATATATCGTACAGGCCTGTATGACAGAATAATCTTTCTCCCTTTTTTTTCTTGCCAAATATTTTTCGTATAAAATATTTGTTATGTCTACCTTAAATATGACAACAAAAGAAATGGTTCGAAAATACAATAAAAATTCACTTTTTAGATTTTATTTGAGAAAAGAATGGACTCATTGGAACTTGTATAAGGATGACTTTGAAATTATTTGTAGGGATCGCAACTTTTTAAAAAGTGACCAAAGACAAGCTTTACGTAAATATCATGGAATGAAATTGGGACCTGCAATGACTCTTATTGAATTTGTTAATGATATAAAGAATATGAAACATAAAGAAATATTCTATCAAGTAAGTTTTTTTTTTTTACATTAGTATGTATAATATCTAAATTAATTAATTATTATTTTTTTTTCAGTATTAAATTTTATATTTGTTTTTCATTTGCTTTAATTGAAGCTCAAATTGAAGGTACTCCCAATGAATTGGCTAGTTCAAAAATTCAAGATCAAATAAATGATATAGAAGCATTAAATGAGAAACTGGAGTCAGATAAAGTACAGTTAACATAAATAATTAAATGATTTAATTCTTATAAAAAATTAGCTGTTCCCTATAGTAATAATTTGTGGCCGAGTTTTGGATCCACATAGAATTAAATAAGTATTTTCATTTAAAAACCAGGAAGTAGTATTAGATTTTACTGAAACTCCAAAACTACACACGATTATCAATTATTCTAAAGAACCAAAAAAAAAAAAATGATTGTTAAACGTTGGCAAAGAATAACAGAGTGGAATCATCAAGCAAATTTAATGATGGCTGATATAATTTATCTGATGAAGCTTACTTAAATATTGAAATTATTAGGGGAGCAGTTACTGTACGCTACTTCTTTTTAGCGTCAACGTCAGTGGAGAAATGTCAGCAAACATAGCCACTAATCTTTATAAATATTAAACTAGTGCTAATAGAGAGGATGGTGATAATAAAATGAATCTCGATCCAATTAATGTTTCAATTGCCGATCTGCATGTGACGGATAGAAAAATTGTCGCTCGCAAATTTGAAATCTGCGTCCCCATAGATAAGTCGATCAATTTTTAATCAAATTACTTTGAAAAAACCTTGAGATTATATCTTTTTTATTCAAGTATTTAATATTAATACTATAAAATTTAACATTTTACAAAAAATTCCCAAACATTGCCAATTGGTCAAAATTTGGCAATATTTTGAATAAATTTGCACCACTTTTTTTTTGCCTTATAAAGTATGTACTGTATTAATATATTCTTTAAAAAAAAATTAATTGAAAAAATATGGATTTTTTTTTATATTTGATTTAATGACTACAAAACCTGCAAAAAACTATCTAATTTTAAGCAATTATTGATTTTTTTGCGATTTTTTAAAATTTTCAGTTTTTTAAGTTAAATAATTCCGCGAAAATAAATTTTGATGCTTTAAAATGATCTGCCTCCTAATTTACATATTCTGAACATATCGGCTGATTGGTGAAATTGGACTTCTCTAAACTGTTAATATTACGTAATCTGATTCTCTAAAAACTCAACCTTTTTTATGCGTTTAAGCCCCTTTTTACTTATGTAGAATCGCGTCTAACCCTCTTTTTATTATGTATATTATTATGTAAATCACGTCTAACCCATTGTCCCAAGTACTATGATCCGTCAAAATATTTATTGTTTATAACAGATGAGTTATAATAAATGTAAAGTGGTCACCAGAAGTATATTTAAGTGGCATAGTTTAATTTATTGGCTGACAATTGATATGACGGTCCCTCTTACTGATCGCAAAAATATCCCCCAAAATTTTAGGGACTTCCTCTATCGGCCGATATGATGTGTACACAATGTTTATTTTTAGATTGTCAAGTAAAATCAGGTTTTCCATTAGTCTATCATTCACATGCGGACTAACAATTAAATGGATTAGAAGAGTAAGGGTGTTTTGTGGGCTTTTTACCATTATGTTTCTAGATTTATATATCTTTATGTAATGATAATCTTTTTATTAAAATATTATTAATTTGAAAATTAATCAAAAGTAGTCAGAAACCTGAAGTGGAGAAAATGATCGACCGATCGACCTGCGGTAACGTCATTTTCTGAGGGAAGGGTTCAGACCATGATGATGTTGCACATTTTCAGGATATTTATATTACATTTTTGCATTTCCCAATGACTGGGGGAAGGGTTTAAAATTCCTAAAATTTAAATGATGTAATTTCTGGTCATCAAAGGATACCGTTGATTAAAAGAGTAGTAAGCACAATAAAGACATAATAATTTTCGAACTTGATAAAGAAATATTTTATATTTTGATACGTCAAGCCGTATGAATTTCTTCATCAATGACGTACAGTAACACAATGTTGCGCAACTTAATATGGCACAATTTGAGATAACCTCGTTCATCACACCATAGAGTATTAGAGTAATATATTCACGTAACAATCAAATATTTTATTTTTATACTGATAATTTGTACGTTCTTTAATTTAGCTTTATTATTTATTTATTTATTTTCAATTATTTTATTTTGAATCAGTAATTATCGATTTAACACGACACTTCTAAAATCATGCTTATAATATGCTAAAAAGTACTTGTTGATCATAATACGGTAATGTCATGGTATTGTTACAAAAGTACAATTCAATTCGTTTAAATACTTAAAACACTTTTTGTTAAGAACAATATAAAAACATTGTACACAGATTTCCCCGAAAATTATCGGATTTATTCGGATATTACCTCACGGAATTTAACTAAGGATCGACGATCCTATTTCAGGATTTCCGGCTGATTTGCCAAGTAAATTTGCCAAGTGTCAAGTAATCATTTATAGTAAAAACATTACATTGACCCTAGAATGAAAAAAAAAATATTTAACCATATTTAGAAAAAATCCGCTTTGGCAATTTTTTGGCAATTGACTGTGTTGCAAATTGTCTTAACATGGAATTAAAATTCCGATTTTAATATTATTGAATCAAAATATTGTTTTTTTAATGAATACATTTTAGATATTATCATATTTTATTTAAATATTTTAATTTTGAAGAATGATAAACTTATGAATAAAAATAAAATTTTGGTATGAATCATTTATTATTTTATCCTCTTCTATTTTTGAGATCATTGATAAATAAATGATTTACTTAATTTAGTTAACAAGTAATAATTCAAAATAATTCGGAATAAATGATGAAACTACCATAATAGTTGTAAATAAAATGAATAAAATTATATATATATCATTTATATATATCTGCATAATTTAAAATAAATAATTCATTTATAATGAAGAAAATATAAAAATATATATATATAATAATAATAATAATAATAAAATGCCAAGAATAAACTACAAGAATTCTATCGAATTCTATCGAAGACTTCCCGTATTCCTGATTATCATTTTAATTCCCATATAAAGTATTTGATAGTTGAATGAAATCCAAATTACTTATATGGATAATCTTAAATATTTATCTAGTATTTTCTGGAATGGCGCAATAAAAAAATTTTAATCTCATTTGAAAAAAACAGAGAATTATTACCAAATTAGTTTACAATCACTTAAAAAAGTTGGCCAAATATTATGCCGTATTATGTAATCAATGATAACAACAATAAACATAAATATTTAACTATATTTTTAATAAAAATATAGATCAAAATTTTCTTCAGATTTATGATACGAATCATACGATTTTATCAATTATCTCTTTATCGAACGATAAACAAAATCTCTGTATTACATCACTCGGGCATATCCGGATACGATCTATACGCTAGGGCGTTTAAAAAAAAAAATCACGCGTTTTTTTTTTTACCTTTGTAAAATCATTATATTTTTTATTAATTATTAGTTAATCGTCGCGTTGAACTTTTTTTAAATAGAACCTCTATTTATTTAGTACTAAAAGTATATCTATCATAAAAAGTGTTCAATATTATTACATAATAATTATAAATTACATATAACTTAACATATTATAATAAAGTGAAAAATAAAAAATTAGTGATCATTAAAATAATTATCCAAGAATTCCCTTGATAAAATTTCAATTTATCAGCACCACCATATTTATTATTAACATTAAATGGACGAACGGTAGGCACAACACCAGGGTCAACATAAGTAGTAGTTGGTACTGGAGTTTGAGGTTGTGGTTGTGGTTGAGGTTGAGGCTGCGGTTGAGGTTGAGGTTGAGGTTGAGGTTGAGGTTGAGGTTGAGGTTGAGGTTGCGGTTGAGGTTGCGGTTGTGGTTGTGGTTGTGGTTGTGGTTGTGGTTGTGGTTGTGGTTGAGGCTGAGGTTGAGGTTGTGGTACTTTAGGTTCAGGCTCTTTAGCTGCTCCTTTTGGCTCTTTCCCCGGACCGGCTGCCGGATTCACAGGAACCTTTGGATTTGCAGCTGGATTTGCAGGTGGTGGGTTTGGATTTGGATTTGCACCCGGTGCTTTCGGTGGCTCTTTCGCTGGTTCTTTCCCTGGTCCTTTCGCTGGTTCTTTCGCTGGTTCTTTAACTTTTCCCGCATCTTTACCTGCACCCGGTGCACCTGGTTCACCTGGTGCACCTGGAAACTGTGGCATCGGTAAAGCATCTCTTTTTCTTATATGTGACGAAACATTTATCGTCTCCTTAACAAACTTATCTCCTTTTGATAATAAGAAGTCTCTAATGGTTATTGAAAGGGTTTGATCATTAACAATTTTACTATGTACAGAACATATCAAGAAGGAAAAAATTAATAAAGAAATAATATTAAAGCGCATTTTTTTAAACATTAAATTTTTTTTTTCTTATACAACGTTAAATTAATTTTACTTTATACATATATAATTTTTTTAAACTAATTTTTTTTTTTCGTAATATTTTTTTTTTTTTTTAAGAAAAAAAAAATTAATAATAATAATTTTTTTTTTATATTATGAATTTTTTACTTTCCTAAAAAAAAAAAGTGTCAAAAAGAAAAAATGAATCGTTAATTTATATATAGAAATATTTTTTTTTTTTTTTTTTTTTTTTTTTTTTTT
>QZLH01000333.1:46238-79179 GCA_003833135.1 Oehlia diaphana | reverse complement strand
TTTTTTATTTATTTATTTATTTATTCTTTCTCTCTTTTTTTTTTTTTTTTTTTTAAAAAAAAAAAAAAAAAAAAAAAAAAAATTTTTTTTTTTTTTTTTTTTTGTCAGTAATAAATTCCGATAATCTAACGAATAATATTCTAAAATATTCTAAAACATTAATTTTATTATATATAAACCTGTTTATAATAATATGATATAATAAATTTTTTTATATTAAGGCGCCTAAATACCATTCAATAAATTCCAAAATTAGAAAGCAGAATAAATATAATGATATAAATTAATATATATTTATATTTATTCGATATATATATATTTATAATGAATGAATTTTTATATATATTTTTATATATTTATAATGATTTCTATATATATATATAATGAATTATTCATCATTTATTTCATTTACCGTATAAAAATTTGTTTTCTTATTTGAGAGATTATAAAAGGAAAAAAAAAAAAAAAATTTTAATAAAGTTTATAAGTGTATGAAATGCATTATGACGCTTTGCTTTATATGATAATCACATTCAATTTTTTCATATGACTGGATCCTTACCAAGAATGTGAATTAGAATCAACATGAAAGTAAATCAGAATCGGAATTTATTTATAAACAAATTACTAATTGTTTATAAAAAAGGACTTTTTTTTTTATAAAATTTTATTTTTATGTAATCAAAATCATTATGCATGACATGATCACGATGTACCTCAGAGTATCACGATTTTATCAGAATCGACACTCCTAAATATTTGTTTATTTATTTGCTATTTTTTATTTATCGAATTTAACGCCAAGAAAAGGGATAATACCGGATATTACGATGACTGAAGTATCATTTAAGGAATAAACGGTCCATAGAAAATAATTCAAACAGGAGACAAGAAATGAA
The DNA here is from genome assembly GCA_003833135.1 of Oehlia diaphana. Lineage (NCBI taxonomy): Eukaryota > Fungi > Glomeromycota > Glomeromycetes > Glomerales > Glomeraceae > Oehlia > Oehlia diaphana. Next base: position 78,280 of record QZLH01000333.1, on the reverse strand, counting down.
ATCTTGACGTTTGTAGTATAAAGTCGATTGAAAAGAAAAAATCTTGACTTTGTTAAAAATATATATACACATACTGCATATTTAAAATATTTGTAGCCTGACAAAAAAAGTATCTGTATTGTTTTTAGCCACTATATATATAACTTATTTTCGTGTATTAAATATTTAAATATTTAAAAAAATTATACACATATGGTACATATGGTATAAATGTTTCACTTTTCCTAACATTTTCAACATTTGCAAACCAATCGCATTCAGATGATTGATCATGTGATATTATTGAAAAAATCTCGCTTCTTTCACATAATATTATATAATATACCAACAAGGCGGCTATACATTTTTGGCATAAAATAGGAAAAAACTTAAATGATGCTAAACTATTTTAGAAATATTTTCAGGAGAAAAACAATGATAGATAACATAAAATACGAATTTAGAATATTTTTTTTTTTGTCATACAGAAATTTAAAGAAATCTTGTAAAAAATATAAATTGTTATTGTAACATATCACAATTCTTGCAGGTTGAGTGGCTTGTCAAATTCGCTGATTATTTCGAGAAATAAATTTGTGCGACGTAACCAATTATGTTAACAAGTTACATTTTCTCTGTCCCACTCGGATAAGAGTAATCAGAAAAACATAGAAAGATACAATTGGAAATAAATAAAAATACTATAATTCTGTCGTACATTATTTTTATTATTAATTAATTGTTTATTTTTTAATTAACGAACATTAATGATTGAATGATAAAAAATTAAAACTATGATAAGTATCTTTTTTATATTAAAAGAAATTACTTCATATCGAATGGCTATTTTTGATAATAACATTAATTGGTTGTGAAATATTAACAAAGTTTTAAAATATAGAGTTTTACATTTATAAATTGGTTGTTTAATAGGTAACAAGAATTATTTAGAAACAAAAACGACGAAAATATGTCGGTTTCTTTAAAATATACGCCAATGTGTAATAAAAATAACTCACTCGCAAACTTTCCCTTATATATACAGTATTAAATATTTCGTTGCACATTAATTATTCGGTATGCACGAAAAGTTAATATTTAATACAGATAATAGAACCATATATGAAAGTTGTTGAAATTTTTCGGTAACGTGAATTGAAATTTACTGGTCAGGCTTATTTTATACAACATATATTTCATAAAATATATTTGTAGTTTCTAGTATAAACAAAAGAAGCATTTACCGCATTTACCTAATTATTTTTCTTTTTTATTTTCATAGAATTTTATGAAATTATTGGTATTTTCAAAATTTTGAAATTGATAAAATTTTCATTTTTTTCCCCACATTGAACATTTCCAGTATATTTTCCGTATAATTTCCGTGTATTATACTATTATGTAAGCAAAATATAAGCTTATATTTGTAACTATCTCTAATAATAGTAGAATACAAATAAAGGACGAATTAATAAAAACTATAGAACCTAAGTCCATCTTATTCTGAGCTTAAAAAAGCATCTAAAAAATTGGATTTCACGCTTAACAGTATGCTTTGATTACGACATTCTTTTACTCACTAAGAATCTCTCTTTAAGTCTTATGGGATACGTTTCATCATAAATACTTAATAACAATACTGACTACATAAATTTACTCAATAAAAAGTGAAATTGATAAAAGTATTCAATTTAAAATTCGATTAATTATTCGACATCTCAAAATGACTTAATCCAACCATAAATGAATTATTATTATTATTTCTAATTTCTATAATTAAATCATAATTTATAAAATTTTGAGCCGCAACAATTTTGATGGCTAACACATAAAAATTTCCGCAATCCCGTTACATACTTTTAAATCATTACAGGTGTCACAAGTATCACACCCATCAAGCTTCCACTTTTTATATATATCTGAAAGTATCTAAGTTTATTTTATTTATTTTAAGGCAAGCCAGGAGAGTACATTGTTAAAATTAGTATCTGAGTTTGTGAAAAGTTATTTGTCTCACATTCTTTGTCAGTTTACGTTCACGTGCTCGTGCATTTTTTCGGGTGCTTGATGACTTACTGCGGGCTACGGTTTAAAAAAAGGTGAAGATCGTAGATTATTAGATCACGTGATATAATAATAACTTCTGGAAATGATCATCATTATTATTTTGATTGACAAGCAAGATGATTGGCATGAAACATTTTCTGTTATTTATACCCTGATATCCTGAAAATGTCTAATCTCATATTTCCTTCTATTGAACCCAGTGAATTCCAGGAACTTTACCCACGCACATTTTACAATCGTAATATAGTCGACGTTAAATAAACAATCAAAATAAGAGAAGCGGAATAAAACGAAACGTTAACAATAACCTATACAACATTCATCGCATATTAAATATACTTCAAAATGCGAACATCAATTTACCACGATAATATCGATAATGTATCTGAAATATTGACAAAAGTTTTTAACAAATATACACATCCTCGCATTATAGACTGGTGTTTAACCAAAAATATTATTGTTGATAATAATACAAACGAAGTTTTAAGGCCGAAAGATTACAACTTCCAAAGATTTGCTGACGCAATAACAAGCCGGGATCTTGATCCTACTCAAATTATATTAATTTCTGACGTCCAAACATACGAACAAATTTTTCCTAATGACAGTATGATACTCATAACTTTTATGAAATTTGTTCTAGGGTTAACTTATCTTATATTAGTTCACCCAGACCAACCCGGAAAGTTTAAACTTGAAGATGTTTATCCATTTATTGGAATTACGTATTTTGTGTACGACAAAATAGATAATTCCTCATTATTAAATTCAAATCTTAAGAATAAGGCTCTTATTCTACGAGATATTCGTAATTTATGGAGTATTTTCCTTTTTAGAAAGACTAATAGTCATACTAATTTGTAAGTCCAGTATCTCACTTTGTTTTGCGATTTAATTTTAAACTAACGTACTTTATTCATGATAACAAATCATATAGAAATGGTGAATGGGATATTCTAATTCAGGAAACTCAACATCCAGTTTCAACTGATTCATCTGAAGTGTGAGTAAATTTATCAGAAATATAATACACATATTGTACTGTACATCATAACTAATTATAACTTTTTGGTCGATAAAATAGGGATTTATCACCCGCATTTAATATTATTGATGGTGGTACTTCTCGAACTTCAATCCCTTTATCACTTTACATTCAAAATTCATTAATTGAAGCACTTGATTATGTAGACAATAGTATTTAATTATTTTTTAATTATTTTTAAGATTAATTCATTCTCCGTTTGTTAATTTATTTTTTATCACTCGGATTTTTTTTTTTTGAACTTTAGCAAAAAATTCCGTAGGTATTTCTTACTATTTTGCGTTAAGCAACCTAAACAAACCTACGCGTGAAACTTTGTATGAGCTCGGTAAATTGTATATTTTTTTTTCTGACGACTTTTTACAAGGCTTACGTATAATAAAGCACATACTGTATATACCAATTTGATTTGTTTAATTATTACAATTTATTAGTAGGTTTCATTTATATAGAAATTGAACGTGATTCTCTCCCCTATAATAGATATTTTCATTTTATTATTTATTTTTTAAAAATTTGGAAATTTGCGCCAAATACAATACAATACAATTATATAAAAAATAAGGAATCATATATAACGTATAACGATTTATTTTAACAATTAAAGCACTATTAAAGCATCGTATAATATTATAGAATTAACGCCAACGTTTACTTAATTAATTCTTAATCTATTTAAGTAATTCTTTATCTATTCAATATTTATTGTTTCGTATCAAAAAAGTGGAAAAAATGGTAAGTGAGGCGGCACCTTCCATCGTTAATATAAATAGAGTCGGTTTATCATACTATGTATATACGTATATATATCATTATATGAGTATTTTTTCTCTATATTTGCAATAATGTACAGTAAACCAATTTCAAGATTGTAGCATATTTAACAATTATACGCATATAGTATTACATGTATCATTTTGTGGTGTTAAAGAGTTAATTAGGCAATTTGCTTTATTTAGATGTGTGGATGTCGAGATTAATAGTGTGGCATTATAGGGCAAGTCTTGCGAATGCAAATAAAATTGCGTAAAATATGCGCTTGTAAAAGATAGTAAACATAAAATGATGACAATGTGGTTATGCATTTGTTAAAAATAAAGCAAACTTAAATAAGGATAAACTTAAATTCTCCTTGTTTCAAATATAAAGAAATTATTGTAATTGTTATTGTAACACATTACAATTCTTACAGTTTGGGTGGCTCGAACAAAAATTAATGCTGATTACTTCTAAAATGGAAATTGTGGCTTAATTATCAATGTGGCAGAAGTGTGGCAGATTGTCAATATGTAACAGCCCTGCATTTAATGATGCAGATTATAATAGTAACCAATAAAATCTATTTATATTAGAAGTGTTGCTTAGATGTTATTGTTGTACATCATTATGTGCCGGACGGATCAGCGGGTAATCCTTTGGATTTCTCATAATGAGAATTTCTTAAAGATATATAGTTTTATAAAGTTTAGAATTGCAGCTTTTTGTCTATATAAGTTTTGCTATGTAATCATTATAAATTGTCACATGAACCTTAACCATTCGACTTTAACAAAAAATATCACGGTCGGCATTTCATGAGAATTTTTTTTTGCATCAATATAAAAGCATTTTTTTAATTTTCATCGAACGCTAAAATTTTTTTTATTAACTATTCTGTATTTTTTTTTACTTTGTTACTTTGTTTAAATTATAAAAACGAATTATAATAATTATCTTTTTTTTTTTTTTTAGAAAAAGATAATTATTATATCGGTTAAGTTTATTTCAGAGATGCTATACCTACTAAGAATTTGAATCAGAATCGGAATACATAAAATTAAACGAATTATTAAGATTACAAGTAATAAAATTCAGAGTATCATGTCATGGCATGAATTTTACCAGAATTGATACTAACGTTTTTACCTAATATTTGTTTATTATTTATTATTCTGCGTTTATTTTTATTCAACGCCGAAAGAGAAAAGTGAGGACACCCTCCATCGTTAGTACGAATATAGTCGATCAAAAAAAAAAAAAAAAAAATGAAAAGAAAAGAAAAATCTTGTACTCGTTAGAAATATAAATTTATTTATTTAAAGTCGTAAAGTCGATTGATTCGAGCAAACTTTATCAATACAAATATACGTTTTTTTGTATGTATACTACATGTTTAAAATGTTTGAAGACTGACAGTTAACGAAAAAAGTATAATTCACCAAAAATTATTAATGAAATTAATTAATATTTAGATTATTAAGAAATTGATTATCTTACGTCGATAAAGTCATGGGATTCTCTGAAAAGAATTTGTTACACTTAGTGGAATACTGTATTATAACCAATGACTAAAAAAATGTAGGCAAATGAGATCACCAGTGTTACTATGTAGCAATCGTCGTACAACATTACTATTAAAAAGCTGGACCTTATTAAATAGGTTTGAGAAATCCTGATTGGGCTAGAGTAGTTTGACAAAATCTAACATGATATCTTATATATAATGATTATATCTTATATATAAAGAACGTAACAACTAATAAAATTTTCACCGCTTTACCTTTTAAAACGCATTATTAAACCATTTTGTCTAATATTTTCTTTATTGAACCAGTAAACTCAATAACTTTATACACTTATTTTCCAATCGTAATACAATCAAACGTCAAATAAACAATCAAGAATAAGAGAGAGAAGCGGGATAAAACGAAACGTTAACACTAAATTATTATTATTATTATTATTGTTAAGAATAACGCATATTTATGATAAATAAGTGGTTTCCAGATAAAAATCATAAAATGCGAACATCAATTTATTATGATAATATCGAGAATGTTTCCAGAATATTAGCAAAATTTTTTAATAAATATACACATACTCGCATTAAAGATTGGTGTTTAAGCAAAAATATTATTGTCGACAATAATATAAACGAAGTTTTAAGGCCAAAAGATTACAACTTCCAAAGATTTGTTGACGCAATAACAAGCCGGGATCTTGATCCTACTCAAATCATATTAATATCTGACGTCCAAACGTACGAACAATTTTTTCCTAATGATCGTAGGTCACTCGTAACTTTTATGAAATTCGTTCTTGGATTAACCTACCTTTTCGTTTTGTTAGACCAATCAAGAAATTTACATCTTGAAGGTTTTTACTCATTTATTGGAATAACATATTTTATGTACGACAAAATAAATCGCTCTTCATTATTAAATTCTAACCTCAATAAGTCTCTAATTTTACGAGACATTCGTAATTTATGGAGTATTTTTCTATCCAGAAAGACTAATAGTCATACTAACCTGTAAGTATACTGTCTTATTATACTTGAACTTAAATTTTTAATCTGACTTATTATATGACAATTATCCAATAAGGAATGGTGAATGGAATATTCTAATTCAGGAAACCCAATATCCAGTTTCAACTGATTCATCTGGAGTGTGAGTAAATTTATCATAAAATATAATACAAATACTATGCATCGTAACTAACTAAAACTATTATCTGTTATTCGATAAAAAAGAGATTTATTACCTGCATTTAGTATTATTGATGGTGGCACTTCTCGAACTTCAGTCCCCTTATCAGTTTACATTCAAAATTCATTAATTGAAGCACTTAATGATGTAAACAATATTTAATTACTTTTTTCATTCTGTTAAGTTTTTTGATTAGTAATTTATCTATCCTTGAGCTTCGTTTGAAATTTTATTTGAATAACTGAAATTCCAAAAAAAAAATTCCGTAGATAACACTACTTCGTATAGTAAAGCACATATATACCACTTTAACTACTTACTTTTTGCGCAAATTCCCAAACTTTTATTGAACTCTTCTTTCAATAATTCCAAAATAAGAAATTAAAATTAAAAATTAGAAGAGTTTTTATACTGACTGTACTGATTAATATATTTTTTTGGTTAAGTAAAAATTGTGATGCTTAAGAATAACTCGTGATCATATCATGCATGATATAATACACTGAATTTTATTATTTTTATTATTCCTAATTTTTTAAATCCTAATTTAATTATAATATATTATGATGTTGATTTACTTTCTTAGTAATTCTGATTCACATTCTTAGTAGGTACCAGCTATATAAAAAATTGAACGTAATTTTTATATTTAGCATCTCTGAAATAAACTTGAGTCGCATTATCGATTTATTCTTTATTCTTTTTATTTCCTGACAATTTAATAAGCCAATCACATTCTTATGTATGAGATAATGGTTATGGTAAACTAGTTTAAATTTAGTTAATAATGATTTGATTGACATCAATATAGGTAAAATCCGGGAAATTCCTAAAATCGAGAAACTATAAAGACCAACTAATAACAATTTATTAATTTCTTTTTTTTACATGAAAATTTTTCGATATTCGGATAAAAAAGAAATTGACCAAAATCCAAATTTTTTTTTCTCAACATTTTATTAGGAAATCTTTCTCAGAGTCAATTTTTTCGAGTTATTTTAAGTTAATTGCAGAAATTACCTTCTTTGTCTGTTATGATTATATTATATAATATTATGTATATGTAATTTACGGAATCCAGAAATAATTTGCGCTCCGCAAATTCCGCACACTGTATTACCGCAGTTCTTGCAGGTTTTGTGGCTTTGATTCAAATCAAATGACGAATCGTCGAATCGTGGTACATTTGCAGATTAATTGTGTGGCGTATTGCGTGGCGCTACTTTTGTAACAGATACAGTATCACAGTGACGAGCTTCCAATGATGGAATTGGAATTGAAGTCTAAAAGTGCTTCCAACTTCCAATGCCCATCACTGAAGTATTACATTCTCTCGGTAATAATCAGGTCCGGATGACAAATGGTGAATTCTTTAAAAGTATTTCAAAATATCCGCCGATGTCGTAACTTCTCTTTCTGCATTCTGTAAATATTTTTCGACATATAAATATTCATCTAATAATAGAAAAACCATGTTAAAAAGTTAACAAATTTTTTGAGTCACATAATGATTTAACTGGTTATGGTATTCTTTAAAGGAAAAGGTTATATGTGCAGAGCATAACAACTAATAAATTTTTGTTTCAACGCTTTACTTTTAAAACGTATTATACAAACCATTTTGTCTAATCTTTATTGAACTCAGCAATTTATATGCATATTTACAATCGTAATATAATCAGATGCCAAAAAGGAAACGTTAATAATAACCCAGACATATTCTATCGCATATTTATCATTTATTTATCATGATAATTTCAATAATGCATCTGAAATATTAGTGAAATTTTTAACAATATGCAGATCCTCATATTATAGAGAGGTTTAATAAAAAAAAATCATTAATAATACAAACGAAGTTTAAGGCCAAAAATTATTACTTCCAAAGATTTGTTGACACAGTAACATGTTGATCCTAGCAAATTATACTAACTAGTATCCAAAGATATCAAGAAATTTTCCAGCACGACACTCGTAACTTTTATGAAATTCGTTCTTGGAATAACTTACTTTTTAATAGGCATATTCAGAAATTTGTATTTATCCATCAATTGGAATTACGTATTTTGTGTATTATAAAATAGATTATTAAATTCTAATCTCAAAAATAAGTCTCTCTATTCTACGGGAAATTTCATGGAGTATTTCTTTTTTAGAAATGCTAATAGTCCAAATAATTTTATTTGTAATTTGATTATTAAACTAACGTACTTTATAATATTAAATCATATAGAAATGGTGAATGGAATATTCTAATTCACGAAATTCGGTGTTCACTAGAGTTGCAGTTGGAACTCAATCACATTGGGATGAGCCGTATCACAACTGAGTTATAACTAGTTATAACTCTTTAAGATATGGCAAATTGGAACTGGTAAATGCGCCGTAACTGGTATATGTGCCGTAATTGGTATATGTTGCCGTAACTGGTATATGTACCGTAAACTGGTATATATGCCATAAATAGTCACTATAACTTTTATGTAATATTTACTAAAATTTAAATTTTCTTAAAAACTTAATTACATACTTTATTTTATACTTTATAATATATCGTATCATTCTAATTATTCATTCTTTTTCTCCTTCATTATTATTAAAATTAATGTTCCATGAATTTATAATTAAAGCAGTTATTTAAAATCAGTATGGGAACTTTAATTTTTATGACAAATTCGGAGAGATTTAAAAATTTATACTGTTAAGCCATGTATACCTATTAAACTATTTTATGCATTGGTCACAGTAAAAGTTACGGCATTAATAACATTAACGGCACATTGGGTTTCACACGGTTTTGCCGTAACTGTGGTCACAATCCGCTATATGCCGGCCAATTCATTGGGACAGTTCCAACTGCATCACTAGACTGTTCACTATTAAGTTTTTCGACTCAAGTGGATGTATTAATTCGTCAACTGCAAAGGATCTGCAGAAAATGAGAATCTCGTGGCGTCAAATAAAAGAAAAAAATTATGTGAGAAATTTATTTTAAAAAATAAATTATTTGAAAATTTGGGATAAATATTATGTATTAAAATATGTCAGAGTCGAATGGGTTTACATGAAGAGCATTACTTAAGGAATGAAAACCGGGTATCAGAAAAAGATTACTAATGATCGAGCACCTAAATCATGTATGAATTTTTTGCAGTTGACCCACGGATCACGAATTAAAAATTTGTCTTGCAATATATACATGTTGTAATCATAACTAATGATAACTGTTATTCGATAAAATAGATGGCTCACTTGATGATTGCAATGTCGATCATCCTAACCAATTCTTTTAAACTTCATTATGAATCTCTTGTTATTAAAATTCTAGAATATTTTTTGGATTTTAATTTTTTTCGTAAAATCCAATAAACCAAATTTTTTGCATGTTTTTTACATATTTTGGTTAAAATAAATTTAAATATCTGGCATTAAAAAAATGTGATTTGATCACAAATTGGGATATCAAGCATTCAAATTAATTTTTTTCTTTATAAACGAATAATAAGAATCATAGTTTTTACATTCATTTTAAAAAATTGTCTAATAATTACATTTTTTTTATTAGCGTTAAATATTGTATGATGTAAATTATTAGATTGAACAAAACTTTCTGAAAATCATGATAAATGATAATATAGGTAATTAAAAAATTTTATAGATTCAATTTTTCCTATTTCAATGTTTTTTTTTAATATAACTCAATATTATAATTAATAATTTATTTAACATTATATTTTAATTTCTAATATAGAAATTTATATTTTTTTTGTTAATATTCATTATAAACCATTAATATGAAAATTAAATAACTCTATATATTTTGATTCTTTATTTGATTTATTATTATACGGATTATATTTAATTTTAAAATTTTCAAAATTCTTATTTTAAAATCAAACGCATTCGATTTTAAATATCATTATGCATCTTGATTGGTTATTTATCACATGATTGCCAATCATTTTTTAATGACACTTCTTACAAAAATCACCATACATTATTTTGATTATTTTAAACAAATATAAGATCCTCGTATTATTGTTTGGCGTTTAAAACTTATTAAATAAGAATATTCTTTGATAACAATAATAATGCGAAATATGCAAATTCAAAAGATCGTATTTTCAAAGTTACTGTATATCGATACCAGGATTTAAATTACAATAACAACCAGTATCAACTGATGACTGTACAATGTATTCATAATTTTGTTCTTGGATTAACTTACATTTTATTAGATCAATCTGGTAATTTGCTTGTTGAAGATATATACAATATGTCCATTTATTAGATTACGTACTTTACATAGTGCAACATAAAATAATTATTAAGGAGTAACAAGCAGTTGGAAATCAAACCGAACGTTTTGGATGCATAAAATCGTGTCTCAGCGGAATGAAATGTTTTACATGATTACAGCGTTACATGTGATTAGAAAATCATAAATGTTCAAATGTTCAAAACATAAAAAAAAAAGTAACGTAACACACATCCATTATGGATACAATTTGTGAATGAATTTGTAGAATTCATTATTTGTATTTGTTGTACTAATTAAAAAAGTACATTCATCGTTAATTAAATGCAAAATTATGCAGGACATTCATAATTTTTAATTCACGGAGATTTTTTTTTTTCTTTTCTTTTCTTTTTATAAAACAAATCAATCTATAAATTTAATTTGTTTATAATAATAATCCGATTATGATTCCGCTAAACCCAGTTTCGTACATGATAAAAAGTCACCGGAAAAAAGTTCCGATTTATTATTGTATCGGCTTTAACCGGTACTCTAAAGTAACTTCCTGACACAATAATATTAATGTCAATTAGGACAAAATTAATTATTAGTTTATCGTAACACGTCGAAACATGCCAAAGTTTTTTATCTGCGGAATTTCTATGGATTTTAATTCAATTTAGGGCGCTGCCTTGCGTTACCTTATAAAATAAAGTATATAGTCGGTTAGTCAGTTATAATGAAATTTTTTTTTTTAGATATTTGCAGACATTTTGGAGATAACAAGACATTTTCAGATATCCGTTTTTCACAGGAAAAGAAAATTAGCATACAAGATTGCGTGATATTATCTTTTTCTTCCTTTACAGTATACAACAATTTTTTCTGATGATCATCGCACTTTTGCTATTTATAGCGTGAAAACGATTTTGAAACGTTGTTTATCATTTATAATATTGTTTATTTATTATTTATTCATCTATTACAGATAATATAAAGAACACTTGTTTTTCTTTCTTAAAAATATGTATGCATATAATTTTAATCAATTGTTTTTCCATTTGTGAATTTTTTTTTTTCTAAGATTCGTAATATACACTTCCAAATTATCGTCATTCCTCGTGTTATTTAGTATTTCAGACAAAGGACATTATTAATCCTAAATGTATCAGGAACACGTGATAATTTTTTTTCTTATTAAGTAGAAAAAAAATTCTAAGTTTTACCTTCTCAATTAAATAATCGCTACACAAAAAAAAAAAATGATTTTCCTTTTCAGTAATCCATTTTTACATGCTTTTTAATTACTCGGACTAAGTTTTTTTTATCAATATAAATGCTGAGCCAAAATCTTTTTTTTTTTTTTTTTTTTTATTTTTTTTTTTTTTTTTTTTTTTTTTTTTTTTTTATTTTTAAATTTTTTTCATATTTTTTTTTTTTTTTTTTTTTTTGAATTATTTTTTTTTTTTCAAATATTGATTTTTATAAGAAGCATAATAATTAATAAATTTTTATAATTTCATCCTTTTGAACGCTTCCTTTTTTTAAACGTATTATAATCCTTATAGTAATTATTTATCTGATCTCATATTTCTCATATTTCTTGTATTTCTTTTTTTTTAAAAATTCTATTACGCACTAATTTTTTTTGAAATATTATCAGCCGATAAAAAAACTTTTGGTTGAATGTTTATTAATCACCAATAATAATATAATGTTATTAATTATTAAAATGCGAACATCCATTTATTATGATAATATTGACAATGTATCTGAAATACTAGCAAAATTTTTCAACAGATATACAGACTCTCATATTCTACAATGGTGTTTAAATAAAAACATTATTGATATTAATAATATAAAAAATAATATATTAAGGCCAAAAGATCGTAACTTTCAAAGGTTTGTTGATGCAGTAACCAATCGGAACGTTGATCCTACCCATATTACACCAACTTCAAATGTCCAAATATATCAAAAAATCTTTCCTGATGATCGTACGACACTCGTAACTTTTATGAAATTCGTTCTTGGATTAACTTATCTTTTATTAGATAAATCCGGAAATTTACTTGTTGAAGATATTTATCCATTTATTGGAATTACATACTTTATATATAATAAAATAGAACATTCTTCATTATTAAATTCTAATCCTAATAATAAAGCTCTTATTTTACGAGATATTCGTAATTTATGGAGTATATTTCTTTTTAGAAAGACGAATAGTCATACTAATTTGTAAGTACGATTCTTTATATCAATTTTACAGTTTTAATTTAAACTAATAAATAATTATTCAAATACTAGGAATGGTGAATGGGACGTTCTAATTCATGAAACTCATTATCCAATTTTTAATGATTCAAGTAGAGTGTGAGTAAATTTGTTCTATTTATATAGAATAGGCCAGTTCATTTCTTGATCGTAAATATTGACTATATTGGCTGTCAGGATTGTGTAATCTATCAGCGACCTGGATTTTCCAAACAAGAAAAGTGGGAATTTTTTTTTTTAAAATGAGGCTGATTGGGTTAAATAGAATTTTTGCAATCAGTGGTAAAGCAGACTACAATTCTTGATTTTGATCACTTACTCGGATTACGATAAAAAAAGCTGAACTGGTCTAATATATACATATACTGTACATAACTAATTTATGACATAATTTTCGAAATTATAGGGATTTAACACCAGCATTTAATATTATAGATCTTGGTATTTCACAAACTTCAATACCCTTATCAGTTTATATTCAAAATTCGTTAATTCAAGTACTTAATGATGTAATTAATATTTAAATTTTTTTAATTAATTTTCGTATTTTGTTATGTAGCCAATCAGATTGGTCACATCGTTCATTGGCTATTTTGTTTATTTTTTTAAAAAATGCAATTCTTAAAATTTGTTATATTATTACGTGTTTTAATTTACATTTATTATATATTATTATATCTCATAATTATATTTGACTGATATTTCATTCTAGACAAATAATATAATCCAAAGTTTCATTAGCATAATCCCAAATTTTATAGACTTGAAAATGAAAGAGAAAAAATATAAAATAAAATAAAATAGACACTATAGAATGCAATACGAGATTTATTACTAGCAAATTTTATTTATCGACAAAATTATTTTTTCAAAAAAAAATCATTATTAATTCTTTTTTTTTCCAAATAAAATCTTATCCCTGTAAAAAATCTTAATACGTAATTTCTGTAAAAAACTCCGTGAATATGAAACATTTAAGAAAGCAACTTGAATAATTTCCATGTTTTATGATACATTTACGGAAATAACATGAAATAAAAAAAAACACGGAATTAGGGTCAATTTGATTCACTTGACTATCGACAGAAAAATCAATGTAGTACGAATATTCATTGATTGTCCCGGACTCCGGAACACCATTTATAATTAGATAAAACTTGTATTATCCCCTGCTTGTTTGTTGATCCTCTCATTGTGTAACATCAAACCTAACACCTGCTGCACGTGAGCTTATTATGCGGATATTAGCAATTTGAGTAGTATGGTGGTTACTGCGTCAACAAATATCAATGTAAGGTCTTAAAACGTCATGTTAGATATTATGATATTATTTTCAATCACTAATATGGTATTTGCTAAAATATTATATATACATCTCCGATAGGCAATCGACAATCACAATGACAACATTTCACTGACAATAATTTATTTTTTGTTTTATTCTCTCGAATAAATAACTATTTATGCATAAAACGTTTACAATTTATGAAACTTTTCGGATTTAAAAAAAAAATTTAAAATTAAATTTACCTCTTCTTACTACAACACGCATAAATGTATCATATGGTTAACACATCTGTTAAAATTTAAAATTTTGTACAATATTTAATGATATTATTTCGCATTATATTTATTAAATAAAATTAATTAAAATGTAATATTTATTGACATGAACCTGTCAATTAAATAACTTTCAATAATTTGATTGATTAATTGAGCCAAACCCGAACATGTATTTTTTTTTTTTTTATTCTCGATTTTAGGTATAATATAATAAGTATGCGCATTTTTTTTTTACTTTTTTTGGGATATCAAATATTGGCTTTGATTCGTTTTATTTTTCATTCTCCGTCTTGTCTCTTTTTTCATTTTTTTCATTTTTTGTACTATATATATCTTCTTGTTAATCTCCTCTTTAATCCCCTCGTATTATTTTTAAAAATGAAAAACTAGTAATTTTTTATTTTTTAATTTTCATATTAAATAAAAGGTTGTGATATTTAATTGACACCATCAAATATCACAATACCAAATCAGGAAATTCTATTCAAAACAAGGAATTATGAGCGATCACTCTAAACGTGGCTTGTTGGCTTGTTTCAAATTCTGTAACAGTAAAATGTAACATTGTGATGCCTATGATTGTTTACCTGTTTTACCAAAAATTTTACTAAAAATATCCTTTTAAATAAAATAATCTCGCGTCTCAAATTTTTTAAATTTCAAATTTTTTTTTTTTAAAAAAAAAAATTTGATAGAATTATTAAAGTTTTATCATTGTCATACTTTAGTGATTACTTTATTAATTATATAACTACAATGTTTATTTTGATAAAAAATATTATTATGCATATTATGCATTATCGGATTTATCGGTTCAAATAGAAACATATAATTAAGACCGTAGATTCCGAATTATAATTCACCAATGAATATCTTACTACACAATAAAACAATGGTTTCCTTTTTTCCTTTTAAAGAAATTTTTCTTTTCGTCCACTGTCTTCTTATATTATATTCTTTGCCTTTGCATCAATATAAAATGTTGAGCAAAACTTTATTTTTTTCTTGAATAAATTTTTTTTTTTTTCTCTTCAAGTGTATAATAATTTATCCTGTAATTATTTTATCCATAATAATATTTCAATTATTAATTCATTTTTGTACATATACATTTTATACTAGATATCATTCGATCGTTTAAAGAATAAAAACTAAAACGAATCCGAATTTTAAAAAAAACTAATATATATACCCGACAAAGTTTATTAAGTTGATCTAAGCACTTGTAATAAAATACGACGTTACGAACTTTATTACTAGTACTTATAATGTTAACAATGCGAACATCTATTTATCATGATAATATTGATAATGTATCTGAAATATTAGCAAAATTTTTAAACAAATATATACATCCTCATATAATTAATTGGTGGTTAAATAAAAACAATAATACAACAAGTGAAATTTTAATATCAAAAGATATTTACTTTCAAAGATTTGTCGATGCAGTAACCAGTCGAGATTTTGATCCTACCGAAATTATATTAACTTCAAATGTTCGAATATATCAACAAATTTTTCCTGATGATGATCATGATGATCATATGATGCTCGTAACTTTTATGAAATTCGTTCTTGGATTAACTTATCTTCTATTAGACAAATCCGGAAATTTTGGAGATTTTAAACTTGAAGATATTTATCCATTTATTGGAATTACATATTTTGTGTATAATAAAATAGATCATTCCTCATTATTAAATTTTAATTATAATAATAAGGCTCTTATTTTACGAGATATTCGTAATTTATGGAGTATTTTTCTTTATAAAAAGACTAATAGTCATACTAACTTGTAAGTTTTGATATTTTATTATATATGCTATTTAATTTTTAAAATTAATATATTTTATAATAATTGTTCAAAAAAAAAAGGAACGGTGAATGGGATATCTTAATTCATGAAGTTCAATATCCAGTTCTTACCGATTCACGTAGAATGTAAGTAAATAAATTTATTCAAATTCATATATAATATAATATAATAATAATACGCATATATATCTAATTATAAATGTTATTTATTAAACTATAGTGATTTAACACCTGTATTTAATACTATAGATGCTGGTGCTTCTCGAACTTCAATTCTTTTATCAGTTTATATTCGTAGTTCGTTAACTAAAATGCTTAATTATGTAATTAGCATTTAAACAGTTTTAATTTATTTTTGAACGTTAAGTAACGTTATACTTTTCGTTTCATCTTATCAAAAAAAAAACAATCATTCTTATTTTATAGATATGTACAGTACATAATACCGTTATACAAATATAAAAGTTTAGTTAAAAATATGAAAAATAAAAACATTATAGATAAATTTATAAATGCTTAAGTTAGTTTATAATAGAATTTAGTTAAAAATATTAAAAATATGAAAATAAAAACACTATGTATAATTTATTCTTCTAAATAAAAAATGTTTAAGTAGTTTATTAATATAATTAATAAAATTTGTTAAATAATAATATAAGATAATAAAATAATATTTTCTACCAATATTTGCCTAGCATATCTCTATAAAAAAAAATTCTGGAAAAAACTCCGATAAAATGATCATTTTTCTAGTTTTTATTCCAAAGAAACTCAGACACGTGATAAATTTTTCTGAAAAATTTTAAAAATTTTTTATAGGGATACGTTCTTTAATTCCAATGTTATGCCTGATTTAATCTGTTTTTGACGCTTCTGCAATTGAACATAATCAAAGAATTACAAAAAATAAATGATTGTTATTTTTAAAAAAATGTATAATTATTATTAACTAAATTATTCTTAAATAGCAATTGATCCGTGTTTATATTTCCATGATTTTGTCGTGAATGTATTATTTTCATGGAATTTATAACATTAAATCATGGTAATTTTTCATCTCTCTAATACGAATATCCGGGATGTATCATTTTCACGGAATTTTTACGAAAGCCACAGAGAAATAATGGAAACATTCGGATAAAAATTTTTTTATAGGATTAAGCGCTTGAATTAACGAATATTGAATATAAATCGATAAAGGAGTTGAAGTTCGAGAAGTACCGGATCTATAATATTAAATACGGATGTTAATCTCTAACTACTCTGACTCTGATGTATTTGTAATCTCAAGTTACTAATACAGTTAATCATATTCTAAAATACTTATGGCATTGGCTAACGTATCCATTAAATTAATCTCTAACACACCAAATGCTTGAATTAAGAAAAATTGGATGCTGGATTTCATGAATTAGAATATCTCATTCACCATTTTCATTTGATTAATTATCATAAAGTACGTTAGATTAACAATAAAATGAGACATTGGACTTACAATTTAATATGATTATTAGTCTTCCTAAGAAGAAAAATACTCCATAAATTACGAATGTCCCGCCTTATTCTTAAGATTAGAATTTAATAACGAGGAATGGTCAAAAAACACGTAATTGATAGACATTTTCAAGATGAGGAGTTATGGATTGTCTAATAAAAAGTAAGGTAATCAAAGAACGAATTTCATAAAAGTTACGAATATCGTACGATCATTTGGATGTTGGAAGTTAGTAGGATATCAACATCCTGACTGGATACTGTATCAATAAATCTTTGAAAATTACAATCTTTTGGTATCAAGATGTCGTTGCGTTTGTTGCATTATTATTAATAATACTTTTGTTTAATGCATAAAACAGCATAATATGAGAATCTATATATTTGTTAAAAAATCTTGCTAATATTTCGGATACGTTATCAAATATTATCATGATAAATATGTTAATAATCCATTAAGTCACGCGACCTTGTTCATCTCTATTTGTTCTTTAAAGAAAAGTTTGTTTGAACGCTGACGGTATTTAATGCAAAATGTAATATGTACAATAATGGATTTTATTAATGTTGATAAATTATTACAAAAAGTATATTCTTAATAATTCATTTAGAATTCGTATTTTATTCTTGTAAAAAAATTTAATAAATGAGTTATAAAAAAAAAATCAGCATTTGGAAAAAAAAAAAAAAATTAATTGAGCTTTTGTCAAACCTTTTATACTTTAAAAAGATAAATTGCACATTATTTAAAATTTCATCATCTTTTTCTTTTAAGTATACAACTGTCGCAAAAATATTGTTTTTGATTCGTGTAACAGCAGGTTCAGGTTCAATCAAAATCGCGCAACTGTCACATGGATAACAGATAAGAATTTTTTTTCGCATGGAATTTACTGGTAATGATTGAACAAAATTCTAACGTAACACTCGCGCAACTGTTACAATTTTTGATAATATTTGAATATTCATTCTTTTCGTTAAAATAATTAAATAAGCTAATTAGTGATTTAATAAATTGAAAAAAAAAAAATAAATTGTATTGTATAAACAGAAAAAGTATGAATAGAATTTGATTAAAAAATCAAATGTTTGTTCTAGATTAAGATCTTTTCGTCATATACTTACTTAATATGTACAATTTAATACAAATTTTTTTTTTCTAAATCTAAAATTATATAATTATATATCATCTCAAGTTTCCAATAATAATAATAAATAATAATAAATAATAACAATTATAATTATAATATAATAATAAGAATATTTTACTAACGAAAAGTTGAGAGATTTACGTATTTATTAATAAATTTCCAAGTTGATCGGAGCAAAAATTTGCTTTTTTTCATGTATAAGCCGGTGGAGGTTCATCAGGAGTATTGTTAAATCTATGATTAACTTTTAAGTCTGATATATCTATCCTAACGGGAGGTCTTGGTTCTATTTTATGTTTCGTCATATATTCCATAAATTGATCAGGAATTTCTTCTAATACTGCTTTCGGTAACTCATATGATGCTGCTTCTGACTGAAAATCTCTCATTGCTACAAATTGTACTATATCCCTATCCATTGCTACTGCTGGTTTCCTTGATTGAGGGATTGATTTTTGCTAAGTAATTAATAATTATAATTATAATTAGAATGAGACATTAACAATTTTTAAGATAAAACAATCAAGTATTAGTAATAACTACTTACCACCAATGGCTTTTCGTCAGCATCAAGTATCTTCATATTAGTAAAATCTGAATTGCCAACTCCGACAATAACAATGGACAATGGAAGTTTACTGGCATTTATAATTGCTCTAATTGTTGGCTCCATAACTAATAAAATGAACAAATTGTTAAAAAAATATAATTTAAAAATTATACCAAACATTAAAAATTTAAATTAATGTAAATACCTGTTACCACACCATCTATAATTTGGAAAGAAAGTAAAATATGTATTATTATAAATAAAGAATCAATCAATATATTGTAACTTAAATACGAATTTTGTGATAAAAAAAAAAATTACCTGTAATTATTAACAATATATAATAAACATTGTCATTTCCATTATCGATCTCCGTTTTAATTTTAACGGCTGTTTGATCTATAATCTATAACAAAGCGTAAAACTGTTAATAAATAATCAACTTTACTATATTTAACTGTACTAAATAAGCTACACTTACAGGTGAAAAGTTAGTCGGTCCAAATAACTCAATAGTTTCCATGGCTTTTGAATAGGCTTTCAATACTCCATCAACTCCTTCTACTTCAGGCTAAATAAATCAAAAGTTAAGTTAGATAATATATAAAAAAGAAATAGCAAAAGAAAACCGCGACGCTAATTCAATAAAGAATAAATATAACTTAATTTCACGTACATCATCTTTATTATTATTCAGTGGATAGGCGTGAGATAATTCCTTATTGAATTTTGCGCCAAATCCATATACCGGAAACCTTCGATCATTATCATATCCCTCCAATCTAAAATCGCGAAAAAAAAATTAAATTAATGAAAATTTATCGTATAAACCATAAAAATTCTTTCTTAAAACTAAAAATTAATCTTACATTTGCCCAACACTACGAATGGCTTTTTGATATTCATTATCATTTGTTCCCTTAATGTAATGTAAACTTTTTGGAGATCTAGGATCTCCATTTGATCCTGTAAAATCAATTGCGACCACAAGGTTAATCTCTGTACCGCCGGCAATGTAATCTAAAAATGTTGGTGGCTCTTCAACTGATGCGTGAATAACAGTTATACATGCATCTTTTCCAATCTTTACATTTGAATTAGAAGGTGAACGTAATGGAAAGCTCGTTTTCGATGATAAAATTTCATTAAGGGTTACGTTACATTCTCCAAGAATTATGTGTGCTGTATTTTAAAACAATAATTTTAGAATTTCAAAATATATATACATATATTATACAAATATTTAATGTGATTACGTACATCCGTTCTTTTTGTATTGCTTCACTTGAAATAACAATGTTCGATGAAAATCCCCGTTGCATAATGTCGTCTCTCTAACTACATAATATTATAAACATAAATAAATATGAAAGGATGTAAAAAAAAAAAAAAAAATCATTTTATTTAAACTTACTAGTAAATTGTTCCCAATATGGATTGCTTGAAGTAACTCCAGAACTTTGATATACCGGAGAAGATGTGCTAACTTCGTTTTCGTTTGTTCTACTAATAACTAAAAATACTTCTGGCTTTGATTTAAACAAACCACCCTAAAAATATTTAAGAAAATATTTGAATTTAAGTCATAATTAAATTAAGATTAATCAAAACTAAATCCTATCTTACTTTTGGAGATATATTATGAGCTTGAAATTGTAATCTAATATTTTTTTAAAAAAAAGAATTTATGAATAAAATAAATGAATCAGATAATACAAATGATAAAAATGCAAAGCAAAAACAAATACATACTTCACGTTTCTTTTTGACTTGCTAACCTCTTCAGCTTCTATAATTATGTGTCCTCGGCTTTTACCTGGATGATTTGGATCGTAAAATTTTCCTTTCAACGTACCACCTGGAGAACCGACTACACAGACCAAAGAAAATCATGTTAAATTTTATAAGATCAAAGAACATTTTTTAAAAAAATATAAACATGTGTTTACCTATAGAACCGAGATCACAATCAAATTGGCCGACAAATTCTTGAGCCTGCCACTCAGGATTATGTGGTTTATCAACGTCTACACAAATAAATCTGAACAAATAAAACATTAAATTAATAAATAATAATAATTATAATTATAGAATTAAAATTTCTTTTATATACCTGAATTGTTGTAACTCTTCAAAGAAATAATCAACGATAAAAGATGTTACGAATTTTGGATTTAAATCATTCATAATAATTTCAGTTTGTTGGTTTGTCGGTCTCCATTTTTGAGTACGAATATCTTTAGCTAATAATATAACTTGTGGATCACTTTTAGAAAGATAATCCAAATCCGATAATTTTTCGCAAGAAATTTTAAGTTCAATCTGTGAATGAGCATATCTTGGTGGTGCTCCTTTCATATTGTAAAAATATTTTTAATAATTAAAAGCCGGTGAGAATAAAATATAACTATTTTTAATGATTAAAAGTCGTCGAGAAAGAAATAAAAATATTGAGAAAAAAAAATGAGGTTTTACTGCCATATAAATACTTGTTTAACCAGTTGTCTAACCTTGTTTATTGATGTATCACAGAAAAAGAACAACCTTCGAATGTTGCACTGTGTACTGGAGATCTACATAAACATTTACATTTATGAGATGGATATTCTCCAGACACCTTCCACATTGAAACGTTACCCGGAATTGCAAATGTGCAAATGCATTCTGTATTAAATTACCAATAATGATATCTCTATTGGTATTCTGTATTTCTAAATTAAGCTTAAACTAAATTGTTTTCCGATTATTGTCAATGATTGTTTAAAATAAACTAATAAACTCCGACATATGATCATTATCACAGTAACAAAATAGGCAAGAATTTTGTAAATGATCATCAATTGATTTTCGTTCCGTCCGTAATTTATAAAGTCCATGTGGTTACTTTTTATGTATTGACCATAAATTTCATAAAGTTTACAAATCTGGTAAACTTACAATGAATTTCCAAGATTTTAATTAGAAAATATTAAATATTTGATATTTCTTTGTTTGATTTAATTCGTTAAAACCGTTTATTAATATGAAATGTATGAAATATATCTTCGACATGTATCCAGCACATGAAAATATTCGAGAAAATCTTTAAATTCGTTAAAATAATGAATCCTTAATTATCTATCTTAATAAATACATATAATACTGTATAATACTGACAGGTGACAACTGATTTACCATTATCGTTATTACAATAAATGTAAAACTTCGTATTATTGTATTTTTATAAAATGTACAAAAAAAAAAAAAAAAAAAAAAAAAAAAAAAAAACCTTATAATACAAATTATCATTTTGATGAATATTTTTAATAATCTAATTTATCAACAAAATAAACACATTTTTTTAATAAAGTCCAAAGAATTCTTAATATTGAAAAAGTAGCTGTCAATAATAAAGTAAATAATAATAATCTTACTCTATCATTTAATATAATAAATTCAACTGAATGACCCATATTTTTTTGTATTTCAAGAGCAATTTGATAACTTAAAAATATCCAATAAATAAAACAAAGTGCGTCTGTCATATATTCCATTTTATTAATTTGTTTTTGTGTTAAATGTGTTTTTCCATATAATAAATATAATTCTTTTTTGCCTATTATTTATTAAACGAATTTAATTAAAATTATACGATTTTTTAATGACATATATATATATATATATACAAATAGTAACTCACCTATAATTATAGCGAGTACTTCACAAAGTCTAAGTTTACCTTTACTGTATTGATGGATTTGATATATATTTGCTGCACGAGGAGCCAATTCTAAAGTTGTAATTATGATGAATACGTAATTCGAGACGACATTTTGATAAGACTGTAAAGAAGGAAAAATTGAACAGTTAAAGCATTAACTTTTTAATGTACTAATTGACAAATTTAGGAAATATTGAAGTGTACGAGATATTACCCCGAATGGATTAGTCTTAATGCAGAAATTGACAATTAAAGCGATGCTTCCTATAAGAGCGTAAAAATTTAATATCGTTAAAAAAATCCAATATACTCGTCTCCACCAAGAAGGATTATCCATTGGAGATTTTTTCCGTTTAATTTTAATTTCTTTGTCAGATTTTTCATCATTTATAGTTATCGAAATAGATTCACGATCACTAACAGGAGATACAGATCGTCTTATGCTATCGTTTACAGGTGAACGATTATTATTATAATTAGCAAAATGACAATGGTAACGATCATTAGAATTATATTTTCTTAAATTTTTGGTGAAATTATTTGTTGTATCAAGAAAATGAAAAGGTTCGGGCATTGGGATTGGTGGTTCTGATAAGCGAGAAATTGGGCGTGTATATTCAGATGGATTTGAATTAGGTGAACAATAAAAACATCGATGAGGATAAACTAAATGGTGACGTGACCATCCAGCTGGAGGAAGGCGTTGCATTTTCGTTGAATACAATATAGGTGTTTGTATAAATAAAATCCGCGAAAATAATTTTTTTTTATAATGAATGGATTTGGATTTTTGTGAAAAAGGAAGTAAAATGGATTGTAAAGAATTTTAATTAATAAAGAAGAAAATGAAGAAGAAAAATTTTTTATTAAGATTTTATTCTTCGTTCTCAATAAATTCATATTTATAGAAAAATTTTGAATAAAAAAAATATCCGCAGTTTCAAATATACATTATTTTCTCTTCCATTATCTAATTAACAAACATCTTTCTATTATATGCAATGGATGTCAAACTATACTGAATAATGCATATAAACAAGAATTTCTTGTCTATGCGGGATTGACTTATTTTCGTTAGTAGTTTTTTAAATCGAAAGAATTCACTAAAAAATTTATAAATTTTGCCTCCAGTTTCCCATAAAAAGACATCGTGATATCATTTGTATTTCGTAACCACCTTGATTGTATTACTATTACAAGATTATATAAATTATATAAATTATATTAAATTGTTTAAATGCACTATGTATACATGTAATGACTGTAATGTGTACATGTGCGTACTTAACTTGAAACAATGCTTCAACCCTAACCTAAAATCTAAATCTATAAAAGTAAAAAATAATTAAATTTAGACAAAATTAACCATATCAAGATGTAACACAAAATTTTGTTAAACGTGCGCTAAACTTATCACAAAGAAAAATATCTGTTCCCGATCAGGCTTTTGATCTACATGCTAAATTTAAAGTTGTAAGACATATATTTAGTTAATAATATTCGTATTATAACTGCGTTTTATATTTTGTGTATTATCCATGTGTCCATGTTTCAATTGTTTCATCTCCTCTTTTCCCGCATTTAACCTTAATAATTAACATATTATTGCCATTTAAAAGAAATATGTTTAAGTTTCATGATTATAATAAACTTTCAAATTTAATGCCTGATACTTTCAAAAATTTCATAATTCAACATGCGACATAAAGTTCTACAATATTGTTAGTATTTTCAATATATACATAATTTTATTATGATTATTCATCGTACAGATAACGCAAATTTTTAGTCACCGGGATTGCTTGTTATGCTTATATGGTTAATTACTAACAGCGAATAATAAATTTCACTCTATATAGAGAATTTAAAAGGCTTGAAACTTGGTTTTATCATGATGAACTTTGATTGTACAATAGTTTTGTGTTTATTTATTGACTTGACTTACATATTAAAGGAAAAGAGGCTAAAGTATAATAATTAATTGTTTTTTATTTGAAATAATGACTCAAAAATAATACTTGTAATATTCATTTTAAAGCATATATAATTTTTAAATGATTTTATAAAAATGAACGCCCTTTAGCCATTTTGTTATAATACCGCAATAATATGTTGTATTGTACGTATAACTTAAAATTATTATAACATAGGATATTCATCTATGCACGAATTATTCTTTACAGAAAATAATCTATTTTTGGTTTCATTTAATATCTAAACTAATAATAAGGAACCGCAGTTTTATTTTGTTAGCGAATCAGACATTGTATTATTGGTCTAAATACAGAAAACAAAAGGATAAAATAGATATATAGATTATCAGTAAGATCAGATTAATGTATCTTTCTGAAGAAATTTATTATCCTTATTACTCCTTACATATAAATTGCGTCTAAAATTCCATTTACGGTATCACAAAAAAAAAATTCTATTAAGTTCTTGTGTTGCGTATGACCGCTTAATTAAATCGGTTATTTTTGATCAGTCGGAGCACGATAATGAATTATATAAAGAATTAGTTGAAAATCTTATTGAAGATTTTAAGAATAACTACTAGGGATTATTTGGTGACTATATTTTAATAAAAGTTTTTTTTTTTAATAAATATCTTATTATGTTAAAACCGTCTCATTATTCATGATTTTTTAATAATGTATACTTACTGTATAT
The DNA here is from genome assembly GCA_003833135.1 of Oehlia diaphana. Lineage (NCBI taxonomy): Eukaryota > Fungi > Glomeromycota > Glomeromycetes > Glomerales > Glomeraceae > Oehlia > Oehlia diaphana. The sequence continues at coordinate 52,250 of QZLH01000333.1, read as the reverse complement.
CTGGAATATTTAATAAATACATTTTCTAATTGTTTATTTGTTTTCACTTTTTATACAACTTGATAACTTTGATAACTGTCACAAATCGGAATCCTGATATCATTACATCATTACAGATTATTTTTTTTTAGGTTAATATTTTGATTGACTTTATTAAACAAATTTGCATCCATCTTTATCTTTTACTTAAATAAAAAATAAATTTATTTGAACAATAAACACTTTTTTATTCTTTATTAAACTAAATAAAATATCTATTTACAAATAATACTTTTTTTTATCATCCCAAATAAAATTTGTTTAAAGTTTTTATGAAATCAATAAATAAAATCATTATAGAAATTTATATTTAAACTTTAATTATACAATCCAAACACTCAGAATTATTTTGATATAAAATTTCAGTAAGCAAGTGGCTTGTATAATATGCTTGTGGATGAGTTTGTAAAACAGAAATATTAGCTTGTTCTTGTGTCAAAACTCTATTTGCTTTATAAATTCGTACATATCATTTTTTAATTGATTATCAATATTAGATATATTATATTTTTATTTATCTTCACTATTTAATATATAATATTTATTAATACATCTAAGCCATTCAGATATAGTATTTTCAATAATTACTATATTTGGTCTTTTGAAAGGATCTTAATCCCAGCACTTTTTCATCAAAACTATGTAACATTTTGGAGTATTTTTTATAATTTCAGGGCGACCTCCTTCACAAATACTTAAAATAAATTGAATATCATGTACTCAAATTCCCACATCATCTTATAGATATCACATGCTGGAGTATAAGGGTTGTTTCTTAATATTTCAGGTGTCATATAAGGTATAATTCCATAAACTTTATCAATTTTATCATCAGAATTCTGTATAGGTTTGCATAATCCTAAATCAATAATATATATTTCATTATAATCATCTGATATTAAGATATTACCATCATGAAAATCACAATGAGTAAGTTCTGATTCATGTATTACTTTAAGTCCTAAAATAATTTTTTTCAATAATTGCAATTTAGTTTGCCATTTAAATTTAACTATATTAGATAAACATTTTTTTAAACTTCCTTTTTTTGCATAACTCATTATTATTATATAATTTTAAAAATTATTAGGATCTTGAGTAATTCTAAAGAATTGAATAAATTTTGAAAATGATTTTTTCTGACAATTATAATGATGTTTCCACTATATAAAGTAAATATTTAAAATTATAATTTATAAAATAAAATAAAATATACAATTAGTATTTAGTACCTAATGAATAAAAATACTATACCTCATCTAAAAGATTATCACTTAAACTTGATGAATTATTAAGATTTTTTAGAATATTCCATTGTTGTTCATCAAAGTTCCAACTATCAATAGGTCCATTTAACCAGATAGCCCTATAAATTTCGCTAAATCCTCTTTTATCATAATAATTAATATTATTCAATTTATTATAAGGTATCCATTTTAAAACTTCATAACTACTTTTAGCACTTAGTTGTGCTTCTTGGATAAATTTATCAATAAATTTATTTTTACTAGTCCATTTTGAAAAATCTTGCTGAAATTGTTTAATATTACATTGTAATCAATATACAGTTGATTGCATCTCTTACATAAGTTGTTAATTTTAAAATTATCAGGAGTTATTTTGTGCCAATAAAGGCATTTTCCAAATTCTTCTTTGCCCTTTTACCATTTTTATAACATAAGGCAAGACTATGCATTGACTCTTTATGACCCTTCTCTGCTGCTTTCTGAAACCAGTGTAAGGCCCTTCACCATTGTAGTAACATAAGGCAAGATTGTGCATTGAAAATAATTATATACTTTTTTTAAAAAATATTCAAATACTTTAGTTAGTAAGTTATAAGTTAATTATTTAATTCTATTGTATTTACATAATATTTACATATAATTTAAATTAATTAAATTCTTTGTTTAAAATTATTTATTAATAATATAGCAAGTAAGTTATTTATTTAATTTACCATTAATATTTTATATTTGCATATATAATGACTTAAAAGATAGAGTAGAAGAATTAGAACAAGAAATAACTTTTGGGAATGACATATTTAATCAAATGATAGATCTTAATATGACAATTAGCCCAAATTTAAATATATAATCATCAATAGAAAATATAGAACTTTTAAAATGTTAATTAAAATTTTATAAATAAAGCCCAAATTTATAATCCAAAACTCAAATTTCAAAATGAAACAAAAATATGTAAAAATAAATGATAAATGGTATTTTAATTCTTATACTAAAAATCCAAACCTTAAGTACAAATATTTTACAAACGATAAAGCAATCATTAGGAGATTAAATTATGCGTATATTAATGTAGGTTTATCAAATAAGGGTAATCCTGAAAATTTACACCTTGAAAAAACTCGTAAATACGCGATATTGTTTAATTTACACTTAAAATCTAGTATTTGATAATTTGTGTCTAAAATAATTGCATAGACTTTTTATAAACAGATAGTTTCAAAAATCTATATTCTGAAAAATTGTATAAATACATAATTTTGAGTATTCCATATATAAAATACAGTCTAAAACATTTCAACAAATTTCCATCTAAAAAAAAATTGTGTAAATTTACAAAAACAGGTAGTTTCGGATATTCACATTCTAAAAAATTGTACAAACATATGATTTTAAGCAATCAATACATAAATACAACAATTCGAAATTTTATGATAAATTTGTGTTTAAAAAAGTAGTGTGGATTTATATAAATAGATACTTACACCATTTTATGATATAAAAAACATGTAAATATGCAATTTTGTGTAACTTACTCAAAAAGTATGATTTTTAAGATAAATATAAAATATAATACTGTAAATTAAAAAAAAAGTTAAATAGCATAGTGGTTAAGTTGCGAGTTATGATATATAATAAAATAACTCAAGGTAATCAGTTCGATTCCTAAGGTAAGCAAAATAAATAAATAAATAAATACAGTAAATATAAAAATTGTGCCAAGTAAATAAAAATATTAAGGAAAGAAATAACAAATAAAGATGAAGGAAAGGAGAAGGGTGAGTGAGAAATAAAGGGAACATGAAGAAAAATAAAGGGAGAGAAGAATTTTATCGTGTAAAATTCCCTTATATTTAAAAATACAAAATTTTTTTTATTAAATTAATATAGGAATTCTCATTATTAAGAATATTTGTGATTTTACACGCCCGTATACCCACGTAGGTGTCGTGAATTTGCATGATTTTTTACATGCGTGTAATTTTGCAAATCTACACCCTTTTTAAACTCCTGATGATATTACTTAAATTAGGAGAAGAGACCAAAGAAATCCTATTAAAATGAACTAATAGGATGATCCAACCCATCTTAATAATACTTGAAGGAGTAGATGGCATACAAAAACCACTATAGTTAATAATATAATTAAGAAAATTGAAGTCCAAAACCTCAGAATTATTTTTTAATACTCTCAAGAGAAGAAGAGGTGATAATAATTATTTGAAACCCATCCACTAAATATGAATAGATGTTTTGTAAAGAAGTAGTTGAACAAATTAATAAAAGATTGGTAACATATACTAATGAGAATATAATTATAGTAGACAAATCTCCATATTGTGAATATTTTTATCAGAAACAAAGAGTTTCAATACAGGAATGATAAGATCTTTTGGAAATTTTAAAATGGAACAGGAAATTTTCAAATACAAAGATATAATTGATAATGCAATAATCATATTTCTAGAAAATGATATATATCAGAAAAATTATATAGAAAGAGAGCTTAAAAAGAGCAATGAAGAACATAAACTATCATATGATATACTTAAAGAAAATGAGTATATAAAAATGGTAAAATGTTCAAAGAATATATAAGGAGAAAAAGAAATATAAAGCAGTAAAAATCCAAAATGACAACAAAAGTTGGAAAATCGTTTATAACAAAATTTTAAAAATAATAAAAAATGAAAACTGATAAGTATAATGATATTGTCAAAAATATTCATGAAAACCCAAAATTTAAATTGAGAAAAACTGGATAAAAGAGTGTAAATAACTTAAGGTAATACAAAAATATGAAGTTAAAGGATTATTATATATAATCTATGACCATAAATTATCAGCACATTTTGAAATAAAAGTGACTCAGAATATGATATGAGAAAGATATTGGTAAAATAAAATGATGAAAGACATTGAAAACTATGTTCATGTAATAGGTATCAAAGAAGAAATAAACCCTAAGGGAAAATGAATTAAGCCCAATTAATGTTAAAACCCATTTTATCAAATAGGAATTGATTTTGTAGGATCATTACCTACTACTAAAAAGAGGAACTGATACATAATTATGTCAATAGATTATTTTACTAAATGGTCAGAAGCAAGAATAATTAAAAGAGATATGGCTGAAGAAGTAGTTAAATTTCTTTATAAAGATATTATATGTAGGCATAATTATCTATAAAAAATAATTAGTGATAAAGGAAAATATTTTGACAATAAAATGGTTGAATTATTAACTAAAAAGTTTGAAATAAAGTATAATTTATCAATGAGTTATCATTCACAAAACAATGGATTAGTAGAAAGGTTCAAAAATATTATGTGAATCATTAGCTAAACTGCAAAAAGTTAAACAATAGGATGATAAATACTTTCAATACTATTTGCATATAGAAATAAAACCAACCCAACTAAAAAAGTTAAACCATTTTATTTAATATATGGAAGAAAAGCTAATTTTATTGGAAAAGAAACCAAAAATGTGAAAAGATTGGATAAAATTATAAAAAAACTACCTTTTCAAAGAAACATAGCAAAAGAAGAAATCTTAAGATCTCAAATGAAATAGAAAGAATATTATAATAGTAAAAAGAAAAGAAAAGAGGAATTTAAGATAGAAGATGAAGTATTAAGATATAATGCAGTACAGCAAAACTCTAAATCAAATAAATTAGATGATAAATAGTCAGAACCATATCTAATACATGAAATATTATTAACAAATTGAAAGAATTATTAATAAGATATTTTGCAAGAAAACAGATGATATCTCAATCAAAATGTATAATAACAAAAATAATTTGTTAAAAATGATGGAAATATTAACTTTATTAAATTTTATGATTTAAAAGAAGAAAAGAAGAGTTATTGAAGATTTTTCAAAGCAAGATTCCTTCTAAAAAAAGAAATATAAGAATAATATACCTTTAAGGTTAAGAAGTAATTGTCTAAGATTTAATTTAATGAAGTGAAGATCTGAGATTGTATTTTGAAACCTAACTTGTTTTTATTCAAGAATTTTAATTTCCCTTCCATTTCTTTGATTTGATCTTATAACTTCCAACTAGCTTTTAAATATTAAAGATTCTTTTCTAGAAGAAAATCATTCTGCTCTTTCACTTTACTTAGTTATTGCTAAGTTAAGGATAATTCATTTTGAACAGTTTCTATTTGTTCTGTTAAAAAGAGAAAAAGAAAAGGGAAAGAAATTTATACTATCAATTAGTTAAAAACTAAATGAATAAAGTTGATAGTACAGTGGTGGCAGAAAAAACTGACAATTAAACAATTGCGAATATCTCATGTGATTTTTATTAAAAAATCTTGAAAATTTGACATAATATACTCTTTAATACATACATTAATAATATTAAAAATTAATAGTCTATTGTGCGACCCCATTCTCTAATACCAATTTTATATGCATCAACATGGAGTTTACTAAATTAAGACATAAATTCCTATCAATAGTCTCCCATTCCTTTGCTATTGTTGACATAAAAACTGCTTGGGTGATGGATTTTTTTTCAATAATCATAACATTTACCTTCTTCTCGACATTCCTCTTCATTATTGACCATAGATTCTCGATTGGATTAAGGTCTGGGAAGTATAATTAAGGTTGCCTGCCAAAACTCATTTGACCTGGTGCCGAAAGTCGAAACTGGTTTATTAATGCCGAAACTGCCGAAATGCCAAAATGCCGAAACTGCCG
>QZLH01000333.1:5328-42368 GCA_003833135.1 Oehlia diaphana | reverse complement strand
ACTTGTGCTATTAAAAAAGTGAAACAATGCCGAAACTATAATTAAATATTAATATGCATTATGCCGAAATTATGCCGAAATGCCGAAATGGTTTCGGCATTTTGGCAGTTTCGGCAGTTTCAGCATTTCGGCATTTTTAGTTGCTTGCCGAAACCTAGTTTCGGCAGTTTCGGCAGTTTCGGCATGCCGAAACTCCTTAGTTTCGGCAAGCAACCTTAAGTATAATAGCCAATCAAGAATGCTAGAACAATGATCCTTAAGAAGATCAACCATAAGCCTTGCATGATGCTTAGAATCATTGTCCTGCTGAAATGTCCACCTATTACCAAGGATCTGATGAGCTTGTTCAAACAAATTGTGATTTAAAATTTCACGATAAAGCTTACCATTCATATTTTCAGTGAACATGTAAAAGCCCATGACTCCTTTTGTGCAAAATGCCCCATACATGAACTTTAAAAGGATGCTTCACTGTTACATGATATGGCCTTGGTTCTCCAACTTTATAATGAACTTGAGTTGCATTATAGAATATCTGGAATGTTGTTTCATCAGAAAAAATAACTTTATTCCAACTCTTTCTTTGATAAGCTCTTGCCTAGGAAACATGACAATTCATAGCAGCTTCAGTGAGAATAGGAACTAAATGAGAAATACAAACTTTATACCCAAGCTTCTGAAGGTTTTCCCTTACTGTTTGTGGTGCAATATTAAGATCCAAATATATTTTTTTGAGTGTTTCTGTAAGTTCAACACTTGACACAGATTTGTGCAATTTTGCGACATGACCAAGGTAATAACATTTTCTAGAAGTAAGACACTTTGGATGACCTGACTGACTTTCCTGCTTCAAGTCATTTGTTTCTTCAAGCTGTTTTGCCCATCTGTATAAAGTTTTTGAAGGAAAACCTGTAGTTTTTTGAAGCGTTGTGACTTTACAAACTCCTTCCTTCCACAAAGTCTTAATTAGGTCATGGCATTCCTTAAGTGTTGCCATTGTACCACACATGTGTAGCTAAGCCACCATTTTTTTATATTTATGATATAAACAAATAATTCACGTCATATTTTGCTTTGATTATACAAAAAAATTGGGTCAGCTGATCATTTTTTTCTAAAAAAAAAATTCATTTTTTTTGCTACCACTGTACAAAAGAGTTCTACAGAGGAGTTCATTCAAGACTAGTTCTGAAGTTATAAATAACCTGTCTACAGGCCAAAAGATCAACCATTTAAAGAACTGGTACATAAGTTTGAAACCTTATCTACAGCTAAATCCCATTAAAGAGATATCTTAGGAACCTTGTATACAATATCCATTCTTGAGATGAGTTATTTTTGTTTTACATAAAGTCTTTAGAGCCTTATAATAATGAATTTGAGACTTTTTGTTGAATAAAGCTGAATTGTCAGAAGTCATAATGAAATATTATAAAATATTTTAGGAGGAGTGAAGAGAAAAAAGAAAAGGAAAAAGTGAGGTCTTATATAGAGAAAATGATGTGATTTGAATGTGTTAAAAATTAAGTAAAACAAAACTATCATAATAAGTTATGATGAAATCCACATGAAACTTTATAGAAAAAGAAATATATTTTTAGAATAAAGAGAGAATGTATTAAAATAGTAATATGTGTCAATTAATTTAAAAAGATAAAAACAAATTATTTTTGTGAAACATTAAGATTGCAATTTATTAAAATTAGTGATTTATTTTTAGTAATGTGAAAAATTTAATTTTGGGTAAAATAATAGATTAAACATAAATATCATGACTTACTAAAATAAGTAGACATTCATAATTAATTGAACATTAAGATGCATTTAATTTTGATCCTTTAAATATTGTAGTACTGAATTTTATAACTAGAAAAATATGAGGACACAAATTTTAAGGGGGAGAAAGTTTGTAGTGCCATGAATATAGAATTAATTTTAAATAAGAGAGTATTTCAGAATTAAAGAGATCATTTATATTTTGTGTAATATTAATAGTTTAAAGTAATTAGGTCAGAGTGAAGTTGATCAAAAGATCAATATTAGAAATCATTATATAAACCCAACTTTTTGACTAGTACAAGTAGTTCTTTTACTAACTCTTTAATTCTTTTATTTTTAATGGTCCTTTTTATCTCAGTAAATCTTTTATAATGTCCTTACTATATATTTAATAATACTGTATAATAACATATTCTTATATAGTAAAAAACAAACTTTTTATTAAATTGTAAATTTCATGATTATATAAAATGAACTTAAACCTTAAAATGTTCAAAGTGGGAAAGCTGCCTTTACACTATAATTATTTTCTAATTTAGTCTTTAGGACTGAAATATCTCTTTCTTCTTTTTCTCTTTTTTGGATAACAGTTCATCAAATATATAAGGAATTGCTATTATAGGTTCATTTGATATCTGGTATTATTGTTATCAAATTGCCATTAGGATTTATTTAAAAGGGTATTTGATTGTTTCTGATGTAGAACATCAAAGGTAAATATCAATGCATGACTTTTTAAAGGAACTTAACTTTTAGATATATTTGTATGGTAGTAGGATTTTGTTGTATATATTAAAGTGAAAAGAGTGACAATATTTTATTCTCTTGTTGAATAATTTCTTTATTCACTAATATAGATTATTTTTTAGTTTTCTAGATATCTTATATTTTTCATTTTAACAATATTCTTAAGTTTACAGTAGTTATCAAGTTGAGTTTGACCATTATTATTGCTATTATTCTTTTAGAATTTCTGAAAAATAATTCTTGATATTCAGTTGTAGCTTTCTTTTTTATTTAATGTATTCATAAATACTTCATTGCCAATGAAATTTTTAAAATTTGTTTTATTTATAAAGAGATGCTGAAATTTCTTATGAAAGTGAAGGTTTTCAATTGTATACAGATTAATTTTTTAATTTCTGCCCACATGATTTTATCTTTCCAAAGCTCGTGCCTTGCTTGCAATGCTCTGTTGTTCTGCTATACTAAACAGATGTTACTATTTGGTAGAGCCCCAAGCTAACCTAAAGTAAGGTACAATTACACCTATAATATAAGTCCCTTCACTTTGGTTACTATGTAGTAAATATATGATATAAACTTAGCTGACAGATAGCCAGTTGTATAAAGATTTTATTTATGAAACTCCATTTATCCTTTTTATGGAATGTTTTTTTAAACATCTTTGGTAACAAGATTATCTTCTAATACAAAATTTGTATGTTTTGTTAATTTCATAAATATTCTATTAAAATCAAATAAATTAAATTAACAGAAGAATAGATAAGAATTCTAAAAGAACTTTAATTTTTAACTTTTGTTAGAAAATTTGGATATTCTAAGATCTTGCTTATTAGAATTTAACAATACATCCTTAATTTATCTAAAAAATCAAGATTGATTAAGTTTTTTTTGTTTTAAAAGAGATAGGTTTGCTATATAATGTTTAATAATATCATTAAAAGTTGAGAATTAACCATATATATTTTAGAAGCTTCTGAAAATTAACTATGCATATTTTAGAAGCTTCTGAATAATGTTCAGCTATAGAATAAATTATTATAATTTTATTTTATTACTGTAAGATTATTAGAGTTGTTGCATCTGAATGTAGAATAATGGATATTAATTGCTATATATGTGAAGGATTCTTATTTATCTCTAACTTGTATTTGCAAAATGATAATTGCAGAAAAAAGTAATTCTATTTCTAACTACCCTATTGTATTTGCTAAATGAATAATTGTGAAAAAAATATCTTCCCATTATTTCCAGTTTACATTCTCATAATAATTATAAGGTTCATTTCCATTGTGATTAATAATCTCCAAATGTTGTGGATCTATTAAATTTAAAAATGAACCAGTATAGATAAGTGGTATTACCATAAATTAATATTAATGTCATATAAATGTGTTAAAAGTAATATTCTTTAAAAGGTAGTATGTTTGTTAACCTAATAACTTCAAAATTCTTTTCTTTTGAAATATAGTCAGAAATTGTGCATTCAACTTGATTAACACTATCTTAACAAGTAACTACTATAATGATTTGTAATTTTTGATTTATGCCATTCTAGTACTGATCCTTTATTGATCAAAGTTTGATGGGACACCAATCTCAGATTGCTTTTATTAGATTATTCTAAGTTTGATCAGTTCAATCCCAGTTCAATCCAAATTTTATTGCAGTTTAATTCCAGTTTAATCTGAGTTTGTCACAGTCCAATCTTATCTTTTTTTGTTCTTCTATAGTAATATTAACTAAAGAAATGGTTAAATATATAAAGAGAAAAAGAAATAGAGTGGTAAAGTGGATGGAAAGTAAAGAAGTATTATTTAATTCTTTCATCCATAGCAAATTTAATGATTGACCATTATTATTATTATGTTTGGTAGATATCAATAATATACCCTCCAATTTAACTCATGCTTTCCAGTAGCTATTTCTTCTTGGGTTGTATTGTAAATACTGGAGGTTTATATTTCTTTTCAACATTTTAGTTTGATTTTTGGTTAAATTGTCATTTTGTATATTAATGTATCTTTCACTTTGAATTTATTTTCACTTTCTTGAATAGATCAGCAAATATATAATAAGTTTTGTATCATTTTTTGGTATCAACAAGATTTTGAGGCATTATGATATTATGTATCATTCATGTATGAAAAAATAGTTTCACAAGTTTTCTCTTAATACATCTGCCATATTTATTATCTTTGGAAATATGTGCAATTCTTAGAAGTATGTTCCTAAATTCTTTGCTCATTTGAACCACCTGATTATCTCTGAATTATGTCAAGTTTAAATACTTTTCTATATGTTTGTATGTATTATTAGGATTTGTGTTATGACTTATACTATTAGCAAAATAGGAATGTTAAGTACTGGTAAGTGGTAATAATAATATTAATTTGTTTGATATTTTGAAATCTTATATGAAACTAGCTATTTTTGTTATTACACTATTTAATTCTTGTTTTTGTTTTATTCTTTAATTCAATAATGTCAATTCAATTCTTTTGTTTTAATATATCGTTTTATAGAATATTAATAATACACATGTTTCATTCAGCATGTACCATGTGTACCTTTCGAATTCATGGTTTTTTTAAACTTGTGTATATATTTAATTGCAATTTAAAATTCTCTATATATAAAAGATTGATTATCTATAATAAATAATGAATGATAGTTGACTGTAACTACATCTTTAGTTATCATTGGGATTTTGTTGCAATATGCCACCAAACAATTTTTAAGAATAGTTTTTCATGCATTTTTTTTATAATGCTTATGAATAATGTTATAGAAAAGATCACATGCTCTTAAAATTTTACTATGTTCCACCTTCTTTTCTACTCTAAATATTGCTTTGATCAGCTCAGTTTTCAATAATACTTTGTCTGTATATGATTCATGGAATAATATGAATTTTATATAATCGCAATTATATTAATATGTAGGTTCACCTCCAAAAATTTTACTAGTTTTTAAGTTCAACCATTCCACTTAATATGATAATACTATCATTGTATATATCCTTTTTCTTAGTAGTTTTTTGATAAGTAATAATACAAATATAAATGAGAATTCCATAGTATAACAATACAAATTTACAGATCAAAAATTTGTGATAATAAGATATATAGTGTTATAGTCTTACAAAAAAATTATTATATCATATTATAATATTTAAATAGATTTAATTCTATCAATTTGTTATTTGTTTTTGGTAATATTCCTATATACTATTTCTTTAACAACTACTTGAGTAATTGAGTAATTTTTTTTGTATTATGTATAAGATGATGACTGTATTATTTACTTAAATGTATACTTTGCAAGTGACTACTGGAGGAAAAAACAAGAAAAAAGTAACTTAGTTTGCTGCAAGGAAGCAAAGGGTGGTAGAATTCACCAATTTCATAAGCCCATGTTTCAGGCAGACTTTGGCCCGTCCTGTATAATTTTTTCTATATTATAATTTACAGAATATTTTACATGAATTTTTTGTGTATAAATCCTGTCTTAGAAGAACAGTATAATTCATATCCCATTTTCTCTAACTTCAACTCAAGCTCACATACTTAACCACTTCAAACATAGCTACTATACAGTAAGCAATAATTTTTAATAGTTTTTAACATAAAACTTTGATAAACTATAAATATGATAAACAGTCATTTTATTTATTATTCTAAATTCTTTGAAATGACTTATATTTATTATTGTAAAATAGAACAATTTTTTGCTGCTGTGATTTGGATAATATACTACTCTTCTTGAAAGTATTCCTTTGAGTATTCCGTTTAGTGACCATCTGAATTCTGTCTGCCTTTTAAGGTAAACAGCTGGGTATCCCCATATTGTATACACTGCTGTCATTGTTCTATGTCTCTATCTACATTTCACTTCAAAATTCAGTTCATCTTTTTGTTTCCATTGACCATTGCTATTTTCTAAATCATTGATATTAGTAATAGCAACTTGTGTTGAAGTGAATATATTCATAGTATTCTCTAAAGATTGTTGTTGTAAAATTAAGTCATTATCATTATTTGTTACTTTAGCAAATTGATCTAAGTTATTTGTAATTAAGGTCTTACTCTTAAGGATAATAATTTTGTGACTGTTATTAACAAAGTTAAATCACATTCAAATAATGTGGAAAATAATATAGTCCAATTCAGCATGAAATTGGATGTCTGGTTTTAGGCTGAATTTGGTGATAAAGACTTTCTATTATTCTAATTACTTTTTGCAATAAGTTTCTGAATAATTGAGATTACACTTAGGTGGTGCTAGAAAAGGTGTTATGGTCTTTCAGTTAGTAATATTATAATGTTTAATTATATCTGTTTGTCTAATTTATAGGCATGATATATATCTTCAGTATCATCCATATCATTATTATTATTACAATTAACTTTCCAAGTATCCATATTCATTTTCAAAAAATTATGCAAAATAATTGCATAGCATGTAATAAAATTCCCATTTTAACTTTTAATATCAAGATTTCTTAACATTCCAAATCTTGCTTTTAACCTTTAAAAGCATTTTCTACTTAACCATATATATATTATTGTGTAATAAGGTATTTAAAACTCAACTGATTTAAAGTAAATTAAAAGTTTATAAATTACATAATTAATGATAAATTAAATGATTATTATTTTTATCAAGAAAGGAAAATAAATTTATAACTAGAAATAATATTAATTTTGAATTGATCAGTATAGTTAACCACCTTTCTATTTGCCTATTGGATAGTTGCAAGTGATTTTCATAATTCAGGAACCAATTTGCATCAATCTAAATATTATTAATACTATTGAACATTTCTTATTATTCAGATCAATTGTTTCTAGATGGATCTATATCCAATTATATGCACAATAATTTTTTCAGTCAATTCATTAGTTTGTAATGATGAATATAAATTAGTGACTATTACTACTAAATAAGGACTTAACCTCTCATTCTATTTCATGATTCTATATTTTTATTGCATGTACTTTTATCTTCATGGAGAGGGTAATTCTGAGGATTACAGCCTAATTTGCAACATCTATGGCAAAGCTTGGTATGTTAGCAGGAAAGTCCCATTTCAAATTATGATTTTGAAGGGTGATGGTTGGTTCCATCACAGCAACAAATAATTCTTGAGAACCAAAAGTGACATAAGCCCATATTTAGATTTGTAGGAGTTAAAAATAATGGAATATTAATAGCTTTAGCATTCAATTGTCTAACAAGTAGGGCTAGATTGATGTCTTTAGTGTTAGCAGTTTAATTTATAGGCAATAATTTACCACTATAGTGATGGAATAATATGGGCAATCTTGAATGGCCATCAATGACTCCATATATTATAAATTTCCATTATGGTAGCTATCAATATGCCATAGGGAATTTGGACCAGCAACTTTATGTTTCATGTCAGTATGCTCCTCTTTAATCTCAATACTACAGTCCTTTAAAATACACTTAGCCTGCAAATATAGCTTTAACACTTCCAACCTTTTACTACTTAAACTCTCCAAATGTTTTTTTTTTTTTTTTTTGAATATAATGAGTTTTTAAAAAAGTTTTCACATAACAAGTTTCTTAAATAAGAAGATTTGATATTTTTATTTTTATATTAATAATATAATATTATTAAGTATATTTAAAAAGTGTTTTCTTTTCCTGCAAAAGACAGTCACAAAAGACAACCTTTTTATCATTTTTTCTTCTCTGTGTTCATTCTTTCCTTTTAACCAATTAATATCCTTCCCTTTAGAAGTATATTTTTCATTCTAATAATAAATATGTAAATATTTAGAGCTGAGATTCTTTGCTTCAATCATTGAGTATGTAATGGTGATAAGTGACTTGAATTTTTATTACATTGTAATATCAGCTCTATATATCTTTAAACAAATGTTTTTCATTTATCCTAATATTTCTTATATAATATGTATCTATATTTTTCAAATTTAACATTTTCCACATTTTGAGCATAAAATAATAATGTCACCAATCCAGCAGTTGTTTGAAGATAATTGTTTGTATGTTCTTTATTTACAAAATACAAGCTTTATTCAATTTTTCTAAGAAAATTTGCTACCATCTCATGTTTTGATTTCTCTTATAGATTAATATAGTAATATTATATTAGTTTTGTATTTATAAGTATAATTAGAAATATCCTTAATTCAATATAGTTTTGTCTCCTTCAATAATGCACTTTGGTTATAAAAACCCATCTGAAAAGTTTTAAGGATGAGAGTTTAGAGTGGCTTTTAAAGTTATCAAATATTGGAAGAAAGGGTCACCTTTTGCTTGATAGTTTATCATTCTAATAAGTTCTTAAATAGAAGAATCAATTGCAATTTCCAAATTTTTCTCATTTGGAATTGGTTGAAAACTTTCTTGTTTTGCTTCGTCCATCTTCTTGATTTGCTACTTGTCCATGAATCTGTTTTTATTATTGATATTTTCTATTCCAATAAAGCCAAAGTATTATAAGAAATTACTTTCTTTTCATTAAAAATGTCTTCTATACATTTTAAACAGGTAACTTGTATCTATGATTGAGAGTAAACACAAATTTATGAAGTTTATTTTCAATAACATTCATTAAATAGTTGTTTGCTCATTAAAGAGTTGTTGACCATTATAGACATATCTTCTCTAAGTTTTCTTGTTTTCTTGATAGTTTCATTGCCATGCATAATACTTCAATGATGTCGTTAATCAACTTCTGTGACTTAATGGGCGCTGTTGATCTAATTTGGTTGAGATTTGTATTTGTAAATAATAGATAAGTAATGTAGAAAACCTATAGGATTTTGATTTATTTTATAGGATCTGTAATAATGTTGGTTCTTATTATGAGAAAGACCAAGAAGAGTAATGGTGATGTTTTTTACTATGATTTAAATTGGTTATTATACTATATATTAAAGGAATGTACACTTATAATTGTACATCATTTTTTGAATCAAAAAAGTCTAAGAGTTGCCAAATTTCTCAAATGATCAAGCCTCATTCTGAAATTATTTTTATTAATCCCTATGGCTATCAAAAATAATATCTATTAATAAACATTACAATCCAACAGCTATCTGTCTCTGTTTGAATAGTTGATAGCCATCTGTTGAACCTATTAATTCTATATTTTGTGCATCAGAAAAATTAATAGTTATTGTTTGATTTGAACTTTCTGTTATTGTTTATTCTTTTATCAACTTCTTGATAAAGCTTTTTGCTTTGTATAAAAAGGTACCAGCACTCTTAGTAGTCTAAAGTATTATATAAATCAAAATATTCTATTGATTTAAATCTTTTTTTCTTAATAAATCTTTTATACATTTGATTTTTAAAGGTATAACTAAGGGATTATTTTGGAATTCTAAAAGAAGTGGCTCCTTTCAGATATATATGTCAATGTAGCTTCTAATTTTCAAGTATTATATTTTATTTGCATTATAAAAGGTAAATATTCTAACCAGTTATCAGTTCTTAATTGCTTCCATAGAAGTAGGATAATTCAGGCTCTTACTATTTAATAATGTAAATAAATGATTTACATTCTGTTCTATTTTTCTTTAGAATAGTTTTAGTATATTAAGGATTTTAAAATCTTTACTTAGTTATCTTCAGCTTCAAATTAGAATTGTTATGGATCATAATTTTTACATTTAAGAGCCAATTACTGTAAACCAATTTCCTAATTTATTAGATTTTGTGCCCATATTAAATATAGTATTTTTGGCATGGCAATTTTTGTATATAACTTTTTAAAATACACTGGTATTTACAGTATGTGAATGTTTAATATTCTGAGGATTGACTAATTTTTACTCAATATATATTTATCAAAATAATCCATTACATCTGATTTAAACAGTTACCATTTACTTGAGTTCCTTTCAACAAATTCTGAATCTTCATTTGAGGTAGAGATATAAATCAATACTTGAGTACTTATAGTATAGTTTTCATTATCTTTAAATAAAATTCATTTTTCTCATTGTTGGTATCTTTGTCTTGTAGACATTGATGAAATAGTGAGATGGATAGATGTTTAATCAAAAATTTTCATAAAATAATTCATAAAAAAATGTGGTTTTCTCATCCTAGTACTAGAAAAATAGGGCATTTACTAATGATAAAATTCTTGACTTTAATTTAATAGAGTATTATAAGCAATTATTATGAAACAACTAGTATTTAAGGCTGATTATTATTTTTACATCTTAGTACTACAATTTCTCATCTTGATATAACTAAAGAAAAATATTTTTATTAATGTACTTTACCAGCCTTGTAGTTGGATGACTATATTTGAAAAATACAGCCCTATAAAGAATATGATGATAAAAGTAAAGGGTAAACTTGTAGAATAAACATTCTTTTTATTATAATTACTGATGCTTGGTGAATTTTTCCTTTTGTTGTGGTAAAGAACAAATTTTCACTATTAGTCATCTTAGTTTTGGAATTAAATCTACATTATAAGAATCTTCTTCTTCTTCTTGAAAAACTAGTTCCAATAATTCATCTTCTTCTTGACCATCTCCAGCTTTTATAATTTTTAGGATCTCTTGTACCGTTAAATTTATTATATGGCCAAGCTGGATGGAAGTGTTGGAAATAGGTTTCTTTGAAGTGGTCACAGGTATTTTATAATTGGGAAAATTTATACTATTTTTTCTTGTTAATTTTACTAATTGAATTACAGTTACATTATTAGATAAATATATTCTTTTTGCATAGTCTGATAGATTTGGGCAAATAAAAGGTAATTTTCTGTTATCCTGATCTATTCACATTAGGTCTTGATGCATATTTGGTAATTCAACTAACCTGTAGTAATTATATAAATGTGTCCACCAGTAGTAGGATAATATTCTTCAATTTATTTTTTGCTGCAGTTGCAGCATTTTTAATTTCAACCTTTATATTTTTATTATCAATGATATTTTCAATTTTATCCAATAAATAATTAAAATAATTATATGCTGGGATAGTAAATGCAAGAGTAGGATTGCCATTGATTAATTTACAGTTTAATTAATAGCAACACTTTTAAGTATAGCAGAATATACTTTATTATTTTCACTAATGCTTTTTATTGATTCAAGTTCTAGCTTGTCAGTAGGCTTCTTAATAGTTAAGATCTATGTTACTGTTACATTATTTTAGGTTTATAACAATTATGGTATTGTATCAGTATCAATAATAGAAATTTGTATTTGTGTTCTTCAACTTCTACCTGTATATACAATTGTTACCTTCATCCAATTATTAATTGTGCAAGATTTTTATAATAAAATTGCTAAAAGAATTATGTCATTTAATATTAAATTTCAAATTACTGCGCCACAAAATACGTGCGAAATTGCAGCGTTGGGTACTTTTCATTTTTTTTTCTTTCGCAAGAAAAAAAACCATTATGGCGACTTAGTAAACCATGAACCCTATATATAGATATTTTTTGAGAAATCACGTTATAACTTATATAAGCCTGCCGCACAATTCTAAGAGGATAAGGCGCAGTAAAATTTTTCAAACCCCATGATATTCCCGATGATTACATAATGATTATTTTTTAATCTTACTTTAAAAAAAATTTTAAATAGAAAAATTTGACACCTGATACACCTGATACACCTGATACGGAAATTATTAATTGGTGCAATAAAATTCCTATTCAAGGTTTATTGTGGCTTATATTTTTTTAGTGGGCTTTTATGGTTGCATCAAATGGCTTATTTATATTTTTTTCGGAAAAGGGGCTTAAAAAAAATAAGAACAAATGAAATAAAATTGGGGCTTTTTTTTTATTTCTTTCTTATTTTTACGGAATTTTCAAAAAAGGATATATGGTTTTGGCCGTATATGATATTTCCGATATTAGATATAAAAAAAAAATGTATAAATATGTTTATTTTTTTTTTTTTTGAAAAATAAATAATATATATAAATAAAATTTTAATCGATAAAAAAAAAAATAAAATAAAATCATCATAAAAAAAAGCCATCGTAAATTCTTTTTTTTTTTTTTTTCCTTTAAAAAAATTTTACCGAGATGACAACGTATTTACCCGCAGAATGTTTACGTCAAATATTTGAAGAACTTAAAGAAGATAAAGAAGATTTACATTCATGTTTATTAGTAAATCGACATTGGTGTAAAAATACAATCGATATTTTATGGAAACAACCTTTTCGATTTCTTTATACATGTAAAAAAGAAATTTGTCAATGTAATAATGAAAAAGCTATAAAAAGACAATTTCAAGCTTATAATTTACTTGAAACATATTTATCATGTTTTATGTTTAACGAAGAATTAAGAATTAATGAAACTGATATTTTACAACAAAGACAAGATAATGATAAACCAAATTATAAACGACCAATATTTAATTATATACAATTTTTAAAATATATTGATTTTGAAGAATTACATAACGCTATAATTGATTGGATTCAATTCGCTTCCGAAAATTCCAAAATTAATAATAATTATATTTCATTCGGAGATTTTTTTTCACCTATTTGGAATTGGATTGGATTTCCTTCTACTTCACTTTCATTCATTATTTCATCATCTTCTAATAATGATTATTCAATAATTTTATTTAAATATCTTGCCAATAATATATTAAATTATAAACAACCACAAAATAATGATCAATTAAATGATTGGGTGGCAATTGTAATATGTAAATTATTAATGAGAAATAAGCAAAATTCTTTAATATCAATCTCAATTGAAGTTGAAAAAAATAAATTGAAATCAGGAAAATTTCGATGTAAACATTTATATAAGGATTTTCATTCTCAAATAGATGATGAACAATCATTAGATTATACTCGATTACCAGAGTCTTATTTCATTTTACCGATATTTGAAGGATCCTCAAATTGTTTATCAAATTTGGTTGAATTCATTTGTACGAGCAGACAAAGAAAACAAATTTTATTAAATTCTCTCGCTAAAGTATCAAAAAATTTGAAAACTATAATAATAAGTATAGAATATGATCAATATTCTTGGTTAGATTTTAATAATAGTACAAATATTACGTTAGAAGAAGTAAATGGGCTAGTAAATTTAATTCAAGTACAAAATTCTTTATCACATTTTGAAATTTATAGATGTCCTGTAGGATTTGATCTTGTTATGAAAGCTTTAAAAATACATCTTAATTCTTTAAAACTTATTAGATTAGTGGAAGTTAAAATTGAGAATTATGATATATTAAATATTATAAATGATACTTCCCGTTGGGAAATTATGGATTTAGATATATCTGAAGCTACTCATATTTACGATACACTTATTTAAAGAAATTTGTAAAGATTATTTTAAATAAAAAAAAAATATTTATATATAAAAATAATTTATTTTTATTTTACCTAAAACATGTTATATCTATTGGTGAAATTGAAAAATCCATCGGAATCTTAACTTTCGACGACAGATTTCTTTAAGGAAAATTTGACCATCGTGTAACATAAATAAATGACAATTAAATACTATAGTCGGATGGTAATACAAATTATACTTAACGAAATATAGAAAAATACGGAAAATCATATTATGTAAAAAAAGGGGAGTTTTAAAGATGAGATTAGGATCTAATTTTGATGTCAAAAACGTGCGCCAAAAGAATGGTTCAAAAGTATTTGATCACGTGATATTTTAAAGATTTTCTTAAAAATGGCGTAAGATCTTAATTACACAATAGTGTATTCTAGGTACTCGCACTTTATTCAGTTAATACTTTTTTTGTATATTAAAAACTTTTCGTTTCAAATGTCAAAATTATCATAGAACGTTACGCATTCTTCTTTTTACTAGGTTAGATTAGGAAAAACGCACATGTCATCCATTATGTATTTGTAATAAAGAATCTATTATGTAAAGAATTTCCAAAAAATGATTTTATTTGTTGCAATTTTGTTCCAAATTACCCGGTTCATTACTCCATGAATCCTTGGGAGGACGCTAATATAAATATTTATCAAAGTTCATACGTTAATCTCAAATATATTAATCAATTCAATTTCCTTCAATTATAAAGTACATAATTGTTTAAAGCTTCGTAGATTTATCTTTTTAAATCATTTATATTATCAGAAGTGGTCGAAAATCTGTCTCACTCGATTCATGTAAGTTCATATTTTGCGAGAAATTGTGTCAATTCCCTTTTTGATGCATGTGATACAAATTATAAGTTATCACAAGATTATAAAATCCCTATGAAATTAACGTCAAATAATAAGATTATTTATATATTATCTATCATAATAAAAGAAAAAAACCTTACCCTGATTGCAAAGTTTATTCCGCCGTGCCTTTCAATTTTAACATTATGTCGTAGAATAATATCCTTAATACGTTCTTCCTAATATATTTATATATTTTTTTTCGCTTTGTTTTTATGATATCAGTGTAATCTTGCGTATCAATTAGCAATTTTAGGGCGTTGTAATTAATTAAATCATGTTCGTATTTCCTTAACTTAAATTCTTATTAACTGCATTTTATGAAAATGAACGTATGAAAATGAACAATTATATATTTCAATATCTTTCGATTTATCAAAAATTGAACTAATAATTTATTAGAAATTTAAAAAAAATGTTTCACATCCCGACTTACCTAATTTGGAATGGGAAATAACTTTATACATCATTAAGTCCCGAACTTATTTCAAAATATGATAACGAAGTTTCAAGTTACTACCGTGAAATTGACACGAAAGCATTCTTAATATCGGTAACATCAATAAGTTCATCTCTTAATTTTGGCCACCTCATGAAAATATTCATATCTACAAAATTTATTATTTTTTTTTATCAAAAAAGTAAGAAAATAGGAACGTAAGAACATAAGAACGTATAAAAAAAAAAAAATGACCAGTACTAAAACAGCTGAGCGAAACCAAAAATATATGTATTGTAGATCATTGCACAAAGTGGTCATACGACCAGTTGCGCAACACATTTATAAACTTTAAAATTAAAAGAAGGAAAAATTTTATTTGTCGATTATTGAAAATCTATTAGTATAGAAATCGTCATGCCACAAATTAGAATATTCTGAAAGAACGCTCAAATAAAGGTAAATCACGTGAAATCTCGTGACTAAAATACCCCTAGATCATTGTACGCTTTTTTTTCAAGATTATCCCCATAAACGGTAAGATTATACCTCATTTATCCTTTATTTTAGGGAATTATTTTAGGGAATTATAATAACTACGTACCAAAATAAAAGAATTCGGAGAAAAATGTGCGCATGTTTCCCCTTTATACAATAAAACTTTTTTCTCATAATATAGGAAATAGAAACCCCAAGCGGAGGCCAGGAATCATGAACGATCCAGCCCCTTTTCCTTAAAATTGCTTTATATGTATTTTATTACAAACCTTCTCTCACTATTTTCCATTTTCCTTAACCAGTCAATTAACCGGTTAAGCTTTTAATTTAAATAATTTTACCAGAGTTAAAATGTTATTAACAGTCAGATATTTATTAATAATTAAAAATTAATTAAAATAAAAGTTTTATAAATATAAAAAATATATATATATTACATATATAATAAAAGTTAAAAAATGTTTTTATACTATGTTTTCTCCAGGAACGTGTTTATCTTTAAAATTAACATCATTATTTTCAAAAAATTCTCTACTTTTTTCCAAAGCTGCAAAATAACGATGAGACATATGATTTCTGAAGGGACTTAAAGGTCCAATCAGAAATTTTTCATAAGAATATAATTTATCATCAAGTTTACGTTCAAAAGTTGCTTTTTTATCATGCTTTGCATGATCGAAAGGATCATAAAAACCAAATAAACCTCTCCAATCCTTCCAACTTAATCCTCTTTCTATGAATATTAATTCTTTATCATCGGTAAAAATATTATTCATCGATGAAGGTGTACTACCATCTTGATAAAATCTTACTTCATTACCGACGTGAAAATAATTCATTACATGAATCTTCTTGGTATATCTGCGTAATTTTGGATGATGATGGCCAATTGGAACGCGTGGTGCAATATCATTATCACATACGATCCTCCACAATGTTTTGTATTCGTCATTGGATTTATTACTTAATGACGAAAATTCCGCAGAGAAATCACTATCTCCTATTGATAGACTCGCAAATACAGTCCCATCTCTTAATAAACAATCTTTTCCTAAACTCTGAGGAGATTTCATTAAACGTGCATATAATAAAGTTGCTAACGCTCCACCTAGAGAATGGCCCGTAACATATACGTTTACCAAGGGTGTATCTTCAGGTGTCTTATGGTTATTCTCCCCGTTTCTTTTTCGAATAGATTCCGCTTTTATACGAACAGCGTCAATAATTCTTGTTGCTGGACACATTCTATCAACTCTTATTGAATCATATTCATCCGCAGGGAAAAGTTGAGTATAGAATCCTTCATGAACTTCTCCAAATAAATAAGACCTTGCATCCATACGTTGAAATGTAGCATTTGTCAACCATTCATTGAAATTCGTTGGTGTCGTTCCTTAAAAAAAAAAAAAAAAAAAAAAAAAAAAAAAAAAAAAAAAAAAAAAATAGAAAAGACGATTAAAATGATTTTAAAGAAATATATCGTTATTCATTAAATAGATATTTTACCTTTTATAGCGATAACAATAAAATTTCCTTTATCAGACCAAAACATTCCAGCATAAGGACCGCCAAGAGTATTCAATTCAGATAATGAAGTGAATTTAATATCAAATTCTTCTAATTGTTTATGTATCCCAGATTCACTTTTTTTGAGAATTTCATAAATTTTTCGAATTTTTTGTTCATCATCAGGATTTTTATCTTTTTTTAAGGATTTTTTCAAATCTGATATCATACGATAAGCTTCAGTAACTTTTTTTTCATCTCTTTCTTGTAAAATGGCCGAGAGATATAATAAGAATTGTGCACTATTTAGGTCAAATCCTTTACGATACTTATTCGGAGGTTCGTCTAAAGCTTTTATTCCTAAATGAAGATTTTTCACTACTAAATAATTAAGTGTAATTTTAATATTTTATTCCTAACGAATGAACTTATCATATATTTATTTACTTACATAGTTCAGAATTTGATGTTAATCTAGACCAGGATTGAATCACACTTTCATCATCGTTAACATCCCATTTCATGAAAGATATAAAACGTAAAATAATTTCAAGTAAAAATAAAACAATAGCAACCAGAGGGAAAAAGACAAAAGTTAACAAGAAATTTATTGGACTAGTAATAATATTGGTCCAATCAAATAATAACGTAAGAAAAAGATGTTGCAAGGTTCGTTTAAAATAAATCAAATAATTAACGGATGGATAAATAAGAGGAACATTCTCTAAACTTTCTGATATAATCCCTTTAGGAGTATTTTCTAAATCGACAATATGAGGTCGATCAATCATTTCAATGACATTATTAGGTGCAGTTTTTTCGGAATCCATGATTAAGGTATTTTTTTTTTTTTGTTTTTTTTTTTTTTTTTTTTTTTTTTTTTTTTTGAATAATCTAATGACGACTTGCCATTATATATTTAATTTCTCGGAGTCCGGCATTCTACACATGACCACTTGTCATTAAGGAATGAAATTAAAAGAATTTATTGATAATTCATTTTGTCAATAAATTATATAAAATTGCAAAACACATTCAACGCATCTCCTTTAGGAGTTTAAGGCAAATTTCTAAATTTAGCGAACCCCCCTTTTGGTCATGAACGGATAAATTTTACGAGGTCCTTTGATGTCATTTGTACAATTAACTGCGGAACATTTTGTTAGAGTATAATCTTTTTGTTTCCTATATTGATCAAAGACATAACAGATTTCGAAAAATTTTCCCACACGTTGAATTTTGCTTATTTGTATTTGCTTACTATAAAAATGAATCTGACAGGTTACTACTGAAATAACGTTACATGTTATTGTGTTCATATTTGCTTCCCCTTGTTCCGAATGCCAAGTTGCCGAATATATTTGAGATATCATAGTAAACCCGTGACATATTTAAGGGACCTTTCTTATTACACAAAGCAAATAAAGTGTTTTCCTTAGTATATCGTATCACATATTGAAGATCGAAAAAAATTATATACACATGTATTGTGGAATCAATACAATACGATTTGTAAAAAGTTTGGTTTGAAAGTTATTTACGCAGAACAATACTTACTTTAATAAACAATATGGTTATCATTCCACTCCTAAAGTTTCTAAATTTCGATATAGAATAACAATTAAAGCTTTTAAAACAATCTTATTAAGTATCCAATGGCATTCACTGTATTACCATATATAATCCTCTTTCAATTTTCATTATTTCTAAAAAGAAAAAACTTTATTCTTTTTTGTTTTTGTTTGTTTTAAGTTCTACTAAACATGATTTTTTAATTGGTTTAGAGAGTCATTGAATAATAGCAATTTATTGTTACTTCTGGTTATACTATTCCATACTTAGTATTAGAAACACATAAAAAGGCAACAAATACCAGTTCCGTGTAGCGTTCATAATATCCTTCCTTTTTCGATGATTGCCAGGTAGTAATTAGTGCCGATCTCTCATTACTATCATTGCGATTTCCGGATGATCATGCCGTCATGCGCAGAAATTTTCCGGATTGATGATGCGCAGAATTACGCAGCTGTACGAGAAAACACATGAAGTTGTTAAATGAAAGTCTACAAATATAACATTTACAGCTTTAATGAGTCATAATGAATAATTTTACTTATGATTCACATATGAAAAAACGACTTTACCAATTCACACAACT
Source organism: Oehlia diaphana (assembly GCA_003833135.1). Lineage (NCBI taxonomy): Eukaryota > Fungi > Glomeromycota > Glomeromycetes > Glomerales > Glomeraceae > Oehlia > Oehlia diaphana. Next base: position 23,031 of record QZLH01000333.1, on the reverse strand, counting down.
GACGCTCAACGCCATAATGTGACGTTTTATCAAAAACTATGGTCTGTAAAAAAAGTCATTCCGTTTTTTATATTCCATCTTTTTCCGTAAAAGACTCATATTTCCGGAATTAATAACCTTATATCACGGAATTTATCAATTATTACATTTTCCGTGAATGAATCCATGAAAGACTCTTTTACAGAAATAATGGACAAAATTTTTTATAGGATTAAACAAGTTATACTAATTAAAATTGCTCAGCACTCGTTCAATAAATATACTGAACGTGATTACTGAGCAACTAGTGATTCAATTCACTTGATTTTAGATTCATTAGATAGATCTTGATTTTCTCTTTCAAATGAATATAAATATAATTACATAGCTTATTTCTACGAAGAATTATCAATGATTTTGTCATGGGAGTTATATTTGATCTATTAAATTTTAATGAAATCTTATATTAAAAAAAATTAAAAATTATATAATTAATTAGTTTTTTTTGCATTATTTAGTATAAATTTATTATTCTTATATAAATGATAATTTATATTTGCTTTAATAAATTATTTTTGTGTAAAAAAATTAGATTCCAAGAATCGGCCCATATGATGAGAAAAACATATCCATGTGAAACAAAATAAAAATTATGATTAAATAATATTTATTATATTTATTATAAAATAAACAACTTATGACATTCTAAATGTCAAACCAATATAAAAACTCTGAAACAATAAAAAATAATAGCAGATGAAAAATCAAACAATATATAATTATATATTATAAATTATAATTATGATAACTTTGTTAATTTTCAACTTTAGAAACAGATAATCCAAGGTATGGATCAGGCTTATTCATAGGAACAATTCTTCTTTTAATATGAAATCCTTCAATTGGTTTAAAAACAAAATTCCTAATTAACATACTCAATAATATTTTAAATTCAGTCAAGGCTACTTTATTGCCTATACAAGCTCTTGTACCAGCAAGGAAAGGCAAATAGTTGAAATTTGTTACATTCTTAATTAAGGAAGGATCTAACCACCTTTTTGGATCAAATTCAGCAGCTGTTGGGCCCCAAATTTCAGGCAGTTGATGAAGTGTTGAAATTGCAATTAACATTACAGTATTCTATTTTTAATAGAAAAAGATCAAATTAATCATTTTAAATTTTTAATATAATAATTCTATAGATATATTTTAGCAGAATGCTTATTGATAATTTTCAACATAAATTTCCAAATTCTGACCAAAAATTTATAAAAAATATGAAACGGTAAATATACCTTTGGAACATGATATCCTCCAATAACTTCATCTTTAGTGCTAAGTCGACTAGTAGCAGTAACTATAGTAGAATAACATAATTAATAAAATGATATAAAAAAAAAAATTAAAATTTAAATTTATACCTGGAGGATTTAATCTTAAAGTTTCTTTAACTACGCAATTTAAATATTCCAAAGAATTAATTTCGTCAAATGTGGGATTGAATTTTGATTTGTCAGGGAAAGCTTTAACTAATTCTTCACGCAATAAGTCTTGCATATGTGGATATTTTGAAAGGAAATATAAAGCCCAACATGTTGATATACTTGTAGTTTCATGTCCTGCTAATAAAAATGTCATAATCTTAAATATTCAAAAAAAAAGTGATTAGGAAAATATATACGATACAACGCAGGGATTTGTCATTGTATTAAGTCCATGGCACTATGACGACAATTTACAAAATTCTTCACTTATTTTACCTGATATTTTAACTCGTTATCAGTCATTTTCTCTTCAATGGGTAATGTCTCATTGATGTTAATTAAAAGAGATAAGAGATCTTTTCCTTTCAATTCACCACTTTCTGCCGCTTTATATTTTTCTTCAATCAATTTCTTTGATACGCGATCAACAACTGCACAACCATTTTTAAATTGCTTATTTATATCGATTGGAAGTTCTCTTATAGATGGAATAAAATTTGATAAAAAACTAATGCCAAATCGTAGAGCAGAATTTGGGGCATTCATAAGAGATTCATAAGCTTCTGATAATTCATTTGAAGACGTCAATGAATTAAACTCGTAATTAAATCCTAAAGAAAAAAAAATTCTTATTAATAATTCGAAAACATAAACTTTGAAAAAAAATTATTATCTTCTCACCGACCAAGCCAATCACGTCTAAAGTAGCTTTTGAGAGATAAGGAGTAAGATTAATTTCAGATTCTCCTAAGTTCACTTTATCTTCGATTAAACTTTTTAAGGTAAAAGCTACTCGAATAAACGTTGGAACCATTTCCTAAAAATTGAATGAACATATTATTTTAATTTAATTAACTTTATATTAAAATATCTACAATGATTTATAATTACTTTGATGTTATTATGAATGAAAGCCGGATTCATCATTTTTCTTTGCCTCTTATGATCTTCACCTTCTGCAAATACAAGACCTCTACCAGCCATTGCAATGATATCAGCCATCATGTGAGTAGGTTTAATAAAATCATAAACATGATTTAATAAAATATCTTGAATTATTTTTGTATCCGAGATAAGAAGGACTGGTTGATTAAATAGTCCATGGTATTTTATAATATTCCCGTATTTTTGTACCCATTTAAAGCGCGTATGCTATATATATAAAAAGAAAGAAAATTGTATAAAAAAGAATCATGATTATCGATTTAAAAATATTATTATTAACCTCTTCCGTCAAAATTGTTTTAAAATTTCCGTAAAATAGATTTTCGGATGGTGGTCCGGGAATTTTTTTCAAAGGTGTAATATAAACTGGCCAAATATATATTTTGTAAGTGATCCACCCTATAATTCCTAATATAAAAAAACTAACTAAAGAAATCAGATCAAGCATTTTGTTTTTGTTGCAAATTTATTAAAACAAATCGAGTGAATAAATTTTCAAAAGTCGTGAAGAGAAAATTATCGCAAGATATATACGATTAATTCAGTTTCGGGTTTCGGTAGATAATAATCGCCGGTTCATTAAGAAGACATGTTGTACAGTTATAATTTGTGTTTAACGTTTAATTGGACATTGGACAGAATGATCGACAATCGACTTGCTATAGTACTTTCACAAGGTCACATGGCTGCTATATTTATATATTTACGGTATTGGAATGTTCTATGATTGCCTAATATACACGATTTCGGAATTTCCGGGGAACGCCAAGGGAAAGCCAAGGGAAAGCCAAGCTTAATAAAATTAATTAAATTAATTAAATTGCTTAATTTTATATTTTTAGATCAACACATCAGTCTGATACCGGGTATAAGTCATTTGAACGTGCCGATCAAGTACATTAATATTATGTTTTAAATTGACTAATAATATTACACAAATATCTAAAATTATTTTATATAAATAAACGTGTATATGTTATGTATGTGAAATAGTTTCTTTACTTCTCATATTTTAAACTTTATTTCACATATTTAAAATATCTTCTGAATTTGAATGAGAGCAGCGACGAAAAATTTATTTTTATTCGAATTGTTTAGTTTGCGTTGACGAAATATATTTATAATAATATAACGAATAATGTTAAAATAATTATTAAAAATAAACATAATTGCATATTACAGTCTAACTGAAATATTAATGTTTTAAAAATCAATCAAACTTTTCTTTGTTAAATGCATTTCTAAAAATAGAATGTTCTTATTGCATTTAAGCAAGAGATCACTTTGCATGCATTAAAATTAATGATTGCAGATTTTATGTAACCAATAATTATCGAAAAAAAAATATGATTTAAATTAATCGAAAATTCTTTAGCAAATATATTTTTATTGTCAATTTAAAACTTAATAAAATAGTTAAAGTATTACTAAGAGTAATTTAATATAATAACCAATCGTGCAAGCGATAGATAATATACATGATGATGTCCTTCCCCATTATTAGACCATTGAAAGTGATTCTCAAAAGTGAGAAAACATAAATAATGACTACTGAAATTGCCTTTGTTGAAGCTTCTATCGCTAAGGCAATTTCGAAAACTTTTTTCTGCTACTAAAATATAAATAACGCTATCTTTTACTGTATATTACTCCCGTATTTGCCCAAAAATAAGCAACAAGTTTTTGCACATAATGCCGCCCAAGTTTTGATAATGTGGGCCAAAATTTGTCATAATGCGGGCCATGTTGCTTATTTTTGGTGATTGCTTATTTTTGGGCAAATACGGTATATATCGATATATATTAGTTTAAATTATAAGAAAAATGTAAAATTGCAAATATTATAAAATTTTGAAATTACAATTATAATTGAATTGATCTAGTAAGACTTATGCATATTTTGAAATTTCAAAGAAACAAACAAAATTCTTTGTAAAAAAAATGAGGTGCAGGTAACGTGCTGTGCTACGAAAATCGGTAAGTATAAATTTAGATGTCGATCATTTTGTCGAAAAAGAAAAATTAAAACTGTCGACGTGTAATTGTACAATACGCAATTTTAAAATGGGTTACAGTACGATTTCCTGAATGCTTTTTTCCTGAATATATCTTTTCCCGAAGTCATTTGCCTGAATGCCAAATTTCTGAACTGAACATTTTCCTGAAATATACAATTTCCCGAATCCCATTTCCTGAAGTCTAATTTCCCAAACCCTAAATCCCAATATCCTGAATCCCAATATCCCGAATTCAAATATCCTTAATTCTAATATTCCGAATTCTAATATTCCGAATGGACACTTATTAAGTAAATATAATTATTTTGCATTTAAGGAGAAAAAGTTTTAGTACAGGTACAAATTTCAAACAGATAATTTGACTGAATAATAAAATATGTTCGCTTTTACATTATTTATTTTAAGTATTTGTTTTAATACAAGTTAGTTTATTACATACTGTATTATATTTATATACATTATATATAATTTATTGATTAGTATTCTAAATAAAATAAAGGTTGAGTTTATAAAATTAATAATTCTAATTCATGATGTAAAATTATACAAAATAATATTAAATTCAGTAAAATGTCCATTCAGAATATCAGGGTTCATGATATTAGAGTTTGGCATAAAATAATTCAGGATAAAAGAATTCGGGAAATTGGATGTTTCATATAATTCCAGAAATTGAGATTCGGGAAATTGGCGTTTGGTAAAATAGAGTTTCAGGAAATGATCAATTTCTGGAAATAGGCATTCAGAAAAATGGATTCGGGAAAAGGTATATTCAGGAAAATGGTATTCAGAAAATGGTCCGACAAGGTTTAAAATGTAAACAACGGCATCATGATTACTGAAAACCGAAATGATTAGTCATATAAATACAGTATCTTGCGATAAATATCATCTCTGACTTCTTATCGTTATTTATTTCAATAAGTCTGAAATTCACTACCCAATTGTCATAAAAAATGCTTAATTTATCTTCTTTAATTAGCTTTTTCGTGTTAGGAACTATACTATGGATCATTTATAAAATATATATTTGGCCAATTTATATTACTCCTTTGAGAAAAATTCCTGGTCCATCATCTGAAAATCCATTTTACGGAAACCTTAGAATATTTTTGTTAGAAGAGGTCAATTATTGTTTACAATAGTCAATTCTTATTTTAATTGACTTACATATTTTTCTCTTTTAATTTTTTTTGTATAGAATCTAGATCTTAAATGAATACAAAAATATGGAAGTATTGTAAAAATCATGGATTATTTAATCAACCAACCCAGATACGAAATTAATTCAAGAAATTACATTAAATCATGTTTATGACTATATAAAACCTCCTAAAATGCTGGCTGATGGTATTGCAATTGTTGGTAGAGGACTTGTATTTGCGGAAGGAGAAGATCATAAAAGACAGAGAAAATGATGAATCCAGCTTTTACTCATAATAACGTCAAAGTAATTTATACCTTATTGTTTCATTGTTGGTTAAATAAAATAAGAATTAACTAAATTAAACTAATGTGTTCATTCAATTTTAGGAAATGGTTCCAACATTTATTCGAGTAGCTTTTACCTTAAAAAATTTAATCGAAGATAAAGTAAACCTAGGAGAATCTAATATTAATCTTACTCCTTATATCTCAAAAGCTACCTTAGATGTCATTGGAATAGTCGGTAAGTAAATAATTGGAAATTTTTTTCAATGTTGATATTTATGTTTTTTCTTACAATTCTACTTTTTTTTTTTAGAATTTAACTACGAATTTAATTCATTAACGTCTCGAAATGAATTAACAAAGGCTTATGATTCTGTTACAAATGTTCCGTAACCTGCTTTACGCTTTGCTATTAGTTTATTATCAAATTATGTGTCATATATCAGAAATATTCCTATTGACATGAATAGGAAATTTAAAAGTGCATGCGAAGTTATTGACCACGTATCAAAGAATTGATCAAAGAAAAATATAATGAAGTCGAAAATGGAGAATTGAAAGGAAAGGATTTATTATCTTTATTAATTAATATTAATAAAACATTACCCATTAAAGAAAAAATGACTGACGAAGAATTAAAATATCAGGTAATTAACCTAAAGATTACAATAAAATTATTATCAATATTATTAAATGCGCATTGAAATTTTGTTATATTTGGATATTTTTTAGATTATGACTTTTTTAGTAGCAGGACACGAAACAACAAGTATATCAACATGTTGGGCTTTATATTTCCTTGCACATAATCCACATGAGCAAGACTTATTGTGTGAAGAATTAGTTAATTTCATCAAATGTAGGATTAAAATTCGATTTATCAGGAAAGACTTTAATTCTTTGGAGTATTTAAATTGCGTAGTTAAGAAACTTTAAGATTAAATTCTCCAGGTATAAATTAATTCTTAATTTATTTAATTTAATTTATTTAGCAAATTGGCTTATTACCTATTAATTATTTACTATATCCTTAATATTAGTCCGGGTAGTAAGAGATACTAAAGTTTTTGGAGAATATGTACTAACTCCAAAGGTATATTTTATATACTGTATTTTGTTAAATTTCAAAATCATAAAAGTATATTAAATTTTTATTTAATGATAGGATACTGTGATAATGATTGCAATTTCAGCGCTTCATAAGTTACCTGAAATTTGGGGCCCAACAGCTGCTGAATTTGATCCAAAAATACGGTTGGATCCTTCATTAATTAAAAATGTATCAAATCTAAATTATTTACCTTTCCTTACTGGTACTTAGCTTGTATAGGCAACAAAGTAGCTTTAACCGAATTTAAAGTATTATTAAAAGTATGTTAATTAGAAACTTCGTTTTCCAACCAATAGAAGGATTCCAATTCAAAAAAAGAACTCTTACTGTGAATAAACCTCACCTATATCTTGGATTAGCTGTTTCTAAAGTTGAAGGTTAACATAACAAAATTTTATTGCAACATGAGTTTATTATGCGAATTTTTATTCTTTACATCCTTTTGTCTTTATGTTGTTTTATTTAATTATTATATATGATTCAAAATTTTATTATTATTTTGGTAGCAACAAGATTATGGTAACTAAAGGATTGAATTATGGCAATTATGTCGCCGCCAGTTAAGAAGGGCCCCGAAAAATATTAAATTTGGTAAGGTCCAGCCAAAAAAATTTACTATTGGCTGTACGCATTTTTTCAGGGCCGAATTTTGATAGTGTCAGTCAGTTACTAAAACAGAAATAAAATTCTAGTCAACATTATCAAAATTATCTCAGTATTTTTCGGGGTCCCGTTAGGAATCTTTTTTAAATAAATTTTTTATTTATTTATAAAGTTTATTAGTAAATTATTATAATAATTGTGAATTACTAGAATCATATCAATTATATCTGTCGATTTATCTAATTACTAAAATAAAGGCTTTTATTTATATATTAATTAATTAGTAGCTTAGTCCTAGAAGCGTGAATGTCCTAAAAGTGTGGAGTAATTTTTCTCGTATTACACGAAATTTATTTTGTTTTTTAAAAGAAACTGTATATATGTTTTATCGCCTTTCTCAAATTAGTGTGATCCCTACACAACACCCCTAAAAATAATCGATTTCAAAAATTTGCTGTCTTATTGTACCATTATATAAAACTGGGCAATTATCAGCGATTTCTGGAAGAAAATTTGGATATTTCTCAATTTTTAGAGTAGCTTAAATTTCCTAAGATTCCCTCTGGTAATCGCTAATAATCGACCCTTTCCTACATACTAGTACTAGTTATCCAGAAAAATTCTGGGGTTTCCAAATTTGCGAAAACTAATTTTCTTTAGGGGATGATGTATAGGGGTCCACTAATTTGAAAACAGCGATAATATAACTAGTATAGAAGGCATAAAAACCATTTTGCATCTCTGGAACTTACAAATAAAATTTAGGATTATTCTCAAATTTTCTTTAATTTCTCAAAATTGGTTTAATCATTACTAAGGGTGTAACCTGGTCTTTCTTAAGACTGAAAATATCGGACAAAAAAGACTACAAACTCTTATGGATATTCTTTCTGAAGATCAGCTACTAAGACCGTCAGTCTTTTACAGTAGACTTTAAAAGATCTATTATATAGAATTAAATCTTTCATTGTCATTATAGGTGTCGTCGAAATTAATTCCGGATTTTACCACGGTTACGGGCTTACGGCACGTGCCGCAAATTAATTCTCCGTCAACTTCTTGTGGAAATCTCCATTAAAAAGTATTTTTTAGGGACCGCGTGCAAACAATCAGTAACTGAACATTACCTATCTTAAATAATGATCATCATCATATAATATGTCATTTAAACTGTTAGGGAAAAAAATATTTTGTTATAATAGCTTTATTTTCTAAAAGTTAAATGAGAGCTGCACTTTTGTTAAAATCGCAGGCAAATTTACCTGCAACTGCTTACCATTTAAGGGATAAATTTGAAATTATGATTATAATTGCATTGATCTGTATGCATATTTTGAAATATAAAAGAAACAAACAAAATTCTTTGTGGTACGCAAGTATAAATTTTAGAGTCGATCATGTTGTCCAAAATTAAAACTGTCAGTAGTGTTACAATCTGCAGATAATCTGTCATCCGTCATCCGTCATCCGTCATCCGTTATCGGATATCCTTTTTTTTTTTTTTTTTTTTTTTTTTTTGTTTATTTTTTTTTTTTTTTTTTTTTTTTTTTTTTACTGGTTAACGATTTTTTATTGAATAAAGAAAATACAAATATGCCTTTAATTTGATAACAGTTATAGTGAAAACTATATAAGCAAATATCTAGAACAAAAAATAATAAATTATAATATTCCCAACAAATCAGATTAAACTAATTTAAATAAAGAAACTAAGAGTAAAGAACACCCCATGGGTGAACATCAAGAATAAAAACAAAGTATAATAAATAAAATTAAAATTAAAATAGATTAATCTAATTCACATATATTGTAAAATCCAAGGGCTTCAAATCAAAATAGATCCCATTTCATAACCCTTCTGCATTAAGAAACTTTCTTGGAATGGTTATATCGTGTTTCCTATTTATTATTTTATCAGGATTATAATTTTTAATACTTATTTTGATTTCTATTAATACGAAACTTTTTTTCTTTTTTATTTTGTATATCACATCTTTCCAACCTAATTTGAAGCGTCTCATCATATGCGTAATCAAGAAAGGCCACAGCGACTTGTATTATGTCATTATTGTTCATCTTAACATTTCTAATAATTTTAACGGAAATAACCCCTTAATTATATCAATAAAGGTTATATTATCATCATCAATTGATAATTTTCCAAAGGATTCATTTAAAAAAAAGACCTTTTAGACTTCCTATATTGGAAATCATATTTTTTCCAAAGCAACTATTTCTTTATAAAGAAACAATATGGAATTTTCTATAATTCTCTTCATTCTTTTCAATTGTGATTTACACATTCAAGTATAGTTGAAAGTTTCTTTTTTGTGCTCACAATATGGGCATTTCCAATCTTTAAATAACTCATAATAATTTTTTACATTGTTCAATCATCGGCACCTCTTCAATTAATCATTGTATTTTTTCTGATGATGTTTTGTAGTCCAAAACTAGTTGTCAGTGCTTTCTTTTTCTTTCAAGTATTCGAAGGTTATATACTAAGCGATACCAACATTTGTATATTTTGTATTTTGATACAAATTCAAAAAATTTTCAAAATTTCTTATTTCATATATTGTCGTATAAATTGATGCAATCTTTTTTTCTATTATTACACTATTCCATTTGATAATATAATTAATACTATCAATATAATTATTGTTCAATTCTAAAGAATATATTCTATTGATATCATCATATTTATCTTTAATTTTTCGGTCTAATAAACTATGATAGTAATTATTACCATGCGCTTTAATTTTAATGGCAAAATAATTTTTTTTTTAACTATTAATTGTCTTACTGCCAACATGTATATATTATTATCTTCTTTTAGAAATTTTTGGATATCCGTGATCCATCTTATCCGTATGTACAGATATCTGAAATGACGGATACAGATGACTGTTGGCGTGCAACTAATTGCACGATATGCAATTTACTAAAAAAAAAGATATTTTAAGACTAGTTTATTTTGTAATAAAATGCGTTACTAATTTTTTTGTAAAAAAAGATACGCAATTTTAAAATATAAACAATGGCATCATAACTACCAAAACTGAAATGATTAATCATATAGATAGTAATGTTTCTCATGATAAATATCTCTGACTTCTTATCATTATTTATTTCAATAATGAAATCTGAAATTCACTACCAATTTGTCATAAAAAATGCTTGATTTATCTTTTTTAATTAACTTTTTGCGTTAGGAATTATAGTATGGGTTATATATTTGGTCAATTTATATTACTCCTTTAAGAAAAATTTCTGGTCCATAATCTGAGAATCCATTTTACGTAAATATTAGAACATATTTGTTAATAGAGGTTAATTGTTATTTACAATGCTCATAATTCTTAATTTTAATTGATTTAAATATTTTCCTCTTTATTTTAATTTTTTTTTGTATATCATAGAGTCCAGATATTAAACAGATACAAAAATATGGAAATATTGTAAAATATCATGGATTGTTTAATCAACCAACCCTTGTTATTGCAGATACAAAATTAGTTCAAGAAATTACATTAAATCATGTTTATGATTTATATATATAACCTTATAAATGCTGACTGATGGTATTGAATTGCTGATAGAGGTCTCGGCTTGTATTTGCAGAAGGTGAAGATCATAAAAGGCAGAGAAAAATGATGGATCCAGCTTTTACTCATAATAACGTCAAGTAATTTATACTTTATTGTTTGTTAGTCAAATAAAATAAGAATTAATTAAATTAAATTAATATGTTCATTCAATTTTAAGAAATGGTTCCAACATTTATTTGAGTAGCTTTTACCTTAAAAAATTCAATCAAAGATAAGTAACTGAACCCTAGGAGAATCTAATATTAATCTTACTCCTTATATGGAAAAATATTAAGGATAAGTTTTTGGAGATTATGTAATTTCAAAGGTATGTTTTATATACTGTATTTTGTTAAATTCCAAAATTATAAATTATATTAAATTTTATTAATAATAGATTGCAATTTCAGCGCTTCATAAGTATCTGAATTTGGGACCCAACAGCTGCTATTCCAATTCAAAAAGAACTCTTACTGTGAATAAACCTCACCCATATCTTGAATTAGCTGTTTCTAAAGTTGAAGGTTAACATAACAAAATTTTATTGTAATATGAGTTTATTATGCTTTTATCTTCACGGTTTTTTTTATTTAGTTATTATACAAATTATTCATGATTTTATTATTATTTTGGTAGCAACAAGATTATGGGTGACTAGAGGATTCCAGTTTACGGTAATTATGTCGCCGTCAGTTAAAAAGGACTCTGAAAAATATTAAAATTGGTAAGGTCCGGCCAAAAAAAATTACTATTAGCTGTACGTATTTTTTCAGGGCCGAAATTACAGTGTTACTAAAACAGAAATAAAATTCTGGCCAACATTATCGAAAATTGTTAAAAAAGGAATGATATATAAGATTATTTGGTCTATTCAACGCATTCTCTCCTCCTACCTATTTTAGTATTTTTTGGGTCTTGTTAAGAATCTTTTTTAAATGAAATTTTTATTTATTTGCAAAGTTTATTGTTAAATTATTAAAGCACGGTAAAGAAATTTGAAGGGGGGGTTTAATCAAGGATTTGTTTTTGTTTAGTGCTATTATATTTGTATTTATATATAAGTTTTTTTTAATCTTTTGCTTTGTATTGAAAACTTGAAAACTGAATTTTGTCTAAGAATATGATCATATTGGCCGATTATAAAATTGAGGATTTATATAATTTTATTTATTTGTTCACACTCCTTATTGCAATTGTGTTACATGATCATTGTTTAAGTAAATGTATTTACTATTTAGTTTATTTTCTCTGCAGGAAAAATTCACTGTTAAAATTAGCAGTATAAAGTATTGGTACTATTTATTGAAGCTTTATATAATATTGATGATTCTACTGTGAGATTGACTTTTTATATTATTATTATCGTAATTATTCTTATTAGGGATGTTCAGTTAATTTATTCGAATATGTACAGCTAACATATTGGCTGCTAACCGAATATCTAATAATGAAAAAGCTCTAGCTTATTAGGAGATACATCCAATTAAAACCATAAGCTTAAGTTTAGCTTAATACAGCTTTAAGTTTGATATGTATTAAATTAAACTATTAAACTTAAATAGGTATATCTGTTCATTTATTATTTACTTAATTATTATTATATAAAAAAATGAAAAGTTTTGATCAAAAGGCTGACAATATTAATATACATAATCAAAGCTTATATTAAAATTGTTATGCAAGCTTCATATTCAGTTTATCCATATTCCTAAAAATAATAAATAAACCCTCATTAAATATTTGACAAAATATGACCAGAACCAAGATAATTAGTTTAAAAAAAGTATTTAATCAGGAATCAGCTTTTAAGGTACTAAATGTACAAATACCATGATTATATTTAATAAACGTAATGCTTTGATGACAAATGTAATATTATTTAATCTACACAAATTTTGAAACCTTACATTTTATAATTTTAAATCATGACATGTAATCTAATAAATTTAAGTAAAATAATAATTTTATTGAAAATAACTATTTAAATTACAAACTAAGAATTGTGAAAAAAATTACTAGTATACTCTATTCTTAGTGTTTAAATAATTTCATATCAAGCAATGAGAAAAAATTTCTAGATATACTGTTATTATAATTTATTGTTCTTTGTCAATATTTAAATATCTGTATTGAAAAAAAAAAAGATTATAATACTAAATTTAAAAATAAAGTTCAAGCATTTTAAAAAAAATTTTTACCGTCAGGTAGTTCCAATTTATTTTGTTCTTCTGAATGAAGATTGGAATTATAATGCATTTCATCATCATCTACTAGTATAAAATGGAATTAATAAAAAAATACTAAGTATATTATAATAAATTTAAATATTTATTTTTGAATACCATTTATATGAACATTCTTTCTTTGACGTTGTATTATTTCTTCTCTAAAATAATCATTTCGAACATCTTAAAGAATTTAAATAATTTATTTAATATTATTAATAAAAAATTTAAAATAGTAAAATTAAATATACTATAATTAGCTTTACTTACTATCAATTTTTGAACTTATTTGCAGTTTATTAAATACTTTGAATGGGTATTTTTTACTATTTTCTAAAACTACCAAACAATAAATTATTATTAATATGGTTATTCTTATCGAAAAAAATGAAATATAAAATTACCTTTAGTAACATTGTCCTTTTGATTGACTGATTTACCAAAATCTTCAACTAAAGCAACAAATCAATTAATCATTAGTTAATGCAACTTAAAATATACTAATCTAAATAAATACTTACTGTTATTAGGGATATCAAAATCATATGGTTTACTATGAAATGCTATAAAAATTTATAAGAAATAATCAATCACCTTAATAATTTATAGGAAAATTCATGAATATTTCATACCTTCTAATTCTTCTATTTTTTTTTTTTTAATTTAAAAAAATAAGATATCATTAATTATATGGCAAGGTATTGGTACTTTTTTTAAATATTTATTAAAACGATTCAAGCTAAAAATAATACCTTCCGTTGCATTTCTTGGTTCAGGAAGATTTTCAAATTGATGAACTTTACTTTTACTGACATGGTTTTTTAGATATTCGCTTATTGCTGGTCGCATTATTGATTCATCCATTTTATCTAATTCATTTTTATTTTGATAAGATGCATTAATTTTATATATTTTATCCCAAAGCATATATGTGTCAGGTCTTTTTGATGGATCAGCATCCCAACATTGCTTCATTAATTCTTCATATTCTAAAGGAGTTCCTGGTACAATTTTTGGTCTTATACCATTAATAATTTTCATTACAAGTTCATTATCATGTTCACAGCAATCAGTAAATGGTGGTCTTCCGGATGAAATTTCCCACATTAGCATTGCAACACTATAAATATCAGATGCTTTTGTAGTTTGTTTTCCACAAATAACCTCAGGTGCTATATAAGGAAGATATCCATATACACTTCCTAATGGTTTATCTGCGGGTCCACTAAATCCAAGATCACAAATAGAAAATCGAGTTGTATATAATATATTTCCAGAATGTAAATCTCTATGAATTATATTTTCTTTATGAATTTTGCTGAGTGCTGAAATTATATAGAAAACAATTTCAACTCTTTTTTTCCATGTAAGTTGATCATGATGTTGTCGTAAATATTCTCTTAAATCTATATCCATTTTATTTATTACAAGCATATAATTTCCATCTAATGGATCTTGTGTTAAACCAAAACATTGAACAAACATATTCCATTTATTGCTCATAGTTAAATGTAATTTTGCCTATAAAGAAATTACAATTAAAATTTCAAGAATATTACTAACTTTATAAATAATTTAAATTACAAACCTCTTCAAACCATCTTTGATCTGCACTTTCAAAATTTTCTAATTTTTTTAGTACTACTTTATGTTGTCCAGATCTTTTTAATTGTTTTTTTTCAGAATCCCATTCAATAAAACGTCCATCAACCCATATTGCTGTAAAAATTTCTGAAAATCCACCACTCGTTAAATAATTGATATCTTTTAATTTATCATATGGAATCCATTCTGTTATTTTACTAGGTACTTGTGTTTTCCTTTGACATTCTTTTATTATATTATTAATATTATTATTTCCTGATGTCCAAGTTGAAAATTTTGCTTCCAAATAATTTCGAACACAATGTTCACAATATGATATAGCCAAACATTTTTGGTTACACCCTTCACAAAATCTTTTTATTCCTTCATTAGTAAGAATCTTATTTTCATCATAGCTTCTAGTTAATATTTTTATTGCTTCTGATTTTTCGTCTTCTGTAAGCAAGTTATCACGTTTTATTATATGTTTTTTAAATTCATATTTACTGAATATATCATCATCATCATATTTACTATAAGTTACAATCAAATACGCTCTATTAATTGCATCATAAACTTTTCTATTTCTAGACATGATAAATAAATTATAAATGCTTCAAAATTTCTTTAGAAGCGGATATTTAACAAAAAAAAAAAATTTAGAAAGGAATGTTTTAACCGTATCAGGTTAATCGTGTAACTTGAATGTGTTAAATCTTACGACACCACCCTGTGATGTTCTTGTCACATCGTCAAGTGATGACATGTTTATGTTTTTTTTCTTTTTTTTACCTCTATTTGTCACCGCATTATATATCATCTGTAGTACTACGTTTAAAGTACTATTTTTATTGTGACAGGTGGTGTGGTAAGATTACCCCTTAAATGTTAGCTGTTACGGCACATATGTGGCGTACCGCCTGTTGCAGTGAAAATCATTTAATTTTTTTCTTTACAAATTTTTATTATTTTATTCATTTTATAGTACAGTACTACGATGGAAATAAAATATATTTACGAACGATTTATGTGTTATATGTAAATATAATAAAATTTATACACAGGTATATGCCTATATGGCTATATCTTTACATTCTACTGTCTATGTGATCACATAAATTAGTCAGCTGATATGTTCTTATAATTTTGTAGATTATGAAAATCTCAACTTTATAATAATTTATTAACAATATACTATCTTTTTTACATAATTTGAAACCAAAAATTCTTTTATTTTTCCTATTTAGTATTTGATTATTTAATTCATTTTGACTTAACCTTTTTATTTTTACTAAATCAGCTTATAAATTTTTCAGATGAATAAAGGCGTGCGTGATCGTAAATCAAATGTAAGATTAAAAAATATCTCTGTGTAACTTACGTAGCTATGTGGCATAATTTTATCACATGATCGTAAATTATTTTTCACCCACTTTCGACTCGTAAGTAACTCACAAAATGTGCCCTTTATTTAAAAAGTTGAAATACAATGGTAAGACAACTCACTCAATGAAAATGATTTATGGATTAAACAATCACTTGTAAAATATGTAGTCTTTGAGAGAATACAGACGAACCTTTGATCGAATTTCTGATTTCAGTTTACGGTTTAGCTTGACTTCTAATTCTAAATATGGCTTATTTCTTCCGGAATTTTATAATTTTATAATACTTTTACAGACAACAGTTCAATATATATTGAAAATTTCACGCTTAAGTAATAAAAATTCATGACATTCTTTTTTTTTTTCATAAATAAAAAAATGAATAATAAGTAATATTTTTTTTTAATGATTAATAACTAAAAACTAGGGGATCGCGTTTAACTCACCGACAATTACTTCACCGACAAACGTTTCACCGACAGGGTTATTTCACCGATAAACGTTTCACCGACATTAAAGGCTAACTATTTTTTATAAGTATATACTGTATCTATTGCTAATATCCAATAACTAAACTAGGTTAGGTCTATTGATAGCGTGCCATATATTATTGCAGGACCCCGAGCTATATATATAGAGGTAAGGTGCAGTCAAAAAAATTTACTATTAGCTCTACGCATTTTTTCAGGGCCGGAATTATTATAATGCCAGTCAGCGTCTAAAAAAGGAAATGTATTCCGGCCGGCATTATCTATAAAAGGAAAGATCTATATGATTATGTTGGTCAATTCTACGCAAATGTATAGCTCGGGGTCCTATTATTGCTCGGCTACTATTATTAATCAAACTACTATTACTAATAATTTTTTATGGTATAATATGTTGAAATTTTTAACTTTTTGTGTTTTACGTTTTTTAATGGTTGATGCATCCTCCTTTGTCATTAATAATTCATCCTCTTCGTCAGTTATTTTCCTATTGTATAATTTTTTCTCCTTGAAATTTAGTTTTAGTTCCTCTTTCTCTATTTCTATAAACTCGTTTACATCTTGGTAGCCGTTAATATATTGAGTTTCCCATAATCCTGTACCATCATTTTCTTTTCTTTTGTATAACCTATTTTATTTAGTTCATTGTTATACACTCCCTACCAAAAAGTTTGAGACCACCCATGTAATTTGAAGATCATTAGTAATCACGTGAAATTAACGTTATATTTATTAAGATGCGATAATCAAATGATAATCATACACTTCTTTTCTTCCTTTTTTCACGTTTTCTTAGTTTTCTTTCTTTACACTTTCTTTGACTATGACCAAAAGGAAACAACTTACGGAATTTGAGCGTG
>QZLH01000332.1:64697-77941 GCA_003833135.1 Oehlia diaphana | reverse complement strand
TGGCCACACCAAATATTAGTCAATTAATAAAATATATGTAATTTTCATCCATCTTTCAGAATATAAAAAAATTTTTTGGTGTTTTATTATAAAAATATGCATATATTGTTAAAAAACAGACTGCCATTACTTTCGCAAGGGTCTGTAATACACAGATTAAATTAATTATATACATGATATAGGGAGTATTTTTAAATGTAATTGTATAATGTGATTTTGATAAAACAAATACGTGATTGCATAGCATTAAAATATAAATCATACACATGTCTATGCAATAATGGATGGTAGAAAGGAAAAAATAAGCGAGTTTCTATTTTTTTATAATTTTATACTATAATTTTTGTAATAATCAATAAGTTATTTCATTTTTACTTTCAAAATAGTTGAAATTAATGTTGATCATATAACAAAAAAATTTTATATATGAAAAAAAATTTTCATTCTTTATATTTAAAGTCTAAATTTTTTATAGTTCTACTATATTTTTTAAAATATTTCAATAAATACGTGTATATACTATGAATTTGTAAGGTTTAGTCAAAAATAGACTGATATTTTTATTCTTTACTCTAAGATCTCACTTGAATCTAAGGTTGCTTGTCTAAATCTCTTCAAAATCCTATGATTAGTTTCGTCAAAATTTTACTATAGATTTATTATAGTTTCGGCAGAGTTTTGGCAGTTTCAGCATTTATAATAAGTTTCAGCAGTTTCGCCTTTCTCCAGAGTTTTGCCAGTTTTTTAATATAACTTTAATATAGTTTCGGCAGAATTTCGCTTTTCGGCAAAACGCCATCTTGCCTAAACCCTTAGGTTTCGGCAAGCAACCTTACTTGAATCACACTTGAATCACACTAAAATTACACTTAGATCACAGTGAATAAAAAAGATACTACACTAGAATCACATTACAACTAAACTAATCAAAGTATTTTCAGACCTCTTGGGAAGCAGTAAAATGGTATTTTATGGCACTACTTTACACATTTATATGGAAATACTCTATCTATATAATTTTTTATTTAAAAGCTTATTAACTAATTAAAATCATATTATAGCTTTGAAATAGAAAGAAAAGGGAGAAATATTTTTAATAAGTTGCTACAAAGTTTGTTTATTTATTATTATGTTATATTATGGGATTTTATTTTAATAAAATTTATTTAATTGATCAATCTTTTACATCTCGAACACTATTTAAGTGAAATTTAGTGTAATAAACTATAGTTGGTGTAGGTAAAAATAATTAAAATTTAACCTAAACAACATATTTGAATTCTTTATTAACTTGGATTATTCATTTTATGCATAACCTTTAAATTTTATATAAAAATAAATAAAAAACGAACATCAATTAAATAGTGCCTTGGTCACATGATCAAAGATCATTTGTAGCTTTGTGTCAAATTCCAATCTTTTAAAGGCTTTTAATGCAATAAAACTTAAGATTTTGTGATTTCGTATTACATGACACACATTATATGTGTTTTTTTTTGAGTGTTTTTTGATATAATTTTTTGTGTTTTTTTTGTGTGTTTTTGTCATCACCTCATAAATTATCGAATTTCAACCATTTCAATAAAAAATTTTTTAAAAATACTTTTTTTGATAAATTTTACAGTAAATTTTAAAGATAAAAATTCTGCGTATTGGTGGCATTACAAAAAACATAAATAAATATTTATTCAATCATGATAAAAATTTATATATACTGTAAGTAGATTTGAACCTACTGAATAACTTTACTTAAGAAGGTTTTGGATGTTTCATTTTTTGCTTTTTCTTCCAATTTATTTAATTCAATATTTTTAAATATATTTGTATCTTCAATTTTATCAACAAATACATTGTAAGTTCCAAGTCCTTTCACAGGTGTACAATTTACTACATATTTAATAAATCATCCAACATCCATTTAGGTAATTTGTTATACTTTATTCCAGTTCATCCTGTACCATTCGAATTTTGTTCATGTTTACCAGTAATAATAAAATAATGAAATTATGTTATTATTAAATGGATTATATGGAGATTCTTTAATTTTTGTTAAAACTAAACGTTTTGCTTTTTCAGAATTTTCGGATTTTTCTTCATGTAAATCTAGCTGTAGATAAATAAATTTTTGGAATAGATAATTCTTTATTATTAGGAATTATACACTCATAATAACCTAAAAAATTATCCTCTAATTTTTTATCTTTTCTCTTTATCAATAAAATTCTTAAAATCATTTTTAAAACTTAAAGAAGAAATTCCTTTTAATTTATCTCTTACTGCTGTAACAAGTTGTTCCTTCTTTCTTTTAAGCGTATTAATACTAAGTATAGAAATGGACCGAGTGATAGATTTTAATGATATATCCACAGTTGAATTAGTTATTGTTTTAAATGATATAAACGATTCATTATCTAAACTTAACGTTTCATTTTCTAAACTTAAAGTATCAACAGATTCATTATCAGAACTCGGAGAAGGAACTTTAGTTTCAGAACTTGAGGAAGGAATTTTAGTTTCAGAGTTCGAGGAAGAACTTTACTTTCAGAACTTGGAGAAATTTTAGTTTCAGAACTTGGAGGAACTTTAGTTTCAGTATTTTTGTTTTTTGACTTTCTTTGATATATATGTCATTTTGTTAAAAATGAAAAAAAAATTTTCCAATGAAATTGGCATTTTAAATATACAAATTTTCAAATTACGCTTATTTAGTATCCTTAAAGGGAAAGATTACGGAGTAACGAAATCCGAATAATTCGAATAAAAAGTGAATAACCAAATTTCAGAATTCCACGTGATATTTTAATATCAGTCATTTCGTACATTTGTCATATAATAAACAG
The DNA here is from genome assembly GCA_003833135.1 of Oehlia diaphana. Classification (NCBI taxonomy): domain Eukaryota; kingdom Fungi; phylum Glomeromycota; class Glomeromycetes; order Glomerales; family Glomeraceae; genus Oehlia; species Oehlia diaphana. The sequence goes on along the minus strand of QZLH01000332.1, from coordinate 75,101 downwards.
TAAATACTTGATAATTAAAAAAAAATAGTGGATATGAATGTACTACAAATTTCAATAACAAAATACAAGTATTCGAATGCAACAGAAACGAGGATAATAGATGACGAAAAATGAGGTAGTGCCGAGGTCAACCTACTTTTCTATAGGGGTTTCGTCTGTATGGTCCTTGCTTTTTGCTTATTATACACCTATTGCTTGTTCACTTACATCTTAAACTATATTTCCCTATTGCAGTAGAATTCTTATGTCGATATCTCTTATTGAATTACTGTAATTCTGCAAATATCCTTCGTTGTACCTTTTTATAAGGGAAGGCCATTTTCCGTTAAACAAAATAAATAATAAAAAAATAAAAATATTTTTTAACTAAAAGATCTAAAAAAAATAAAAGTGTAGACAAAATGCGACATTTAATAGTCATTAGTATCACTACAGCAATTATAAATAAATTTTAGTCAAAATTACCGAATGTATTAAAAGATTTTTGTCAAAGCATGTTTATAAATAACAATTTTTTATAAAATAGTGTTAACTATGATATGTTAAAGATATTTAATGCATAATTTTACATTTTTACATAAAAAAAAATATCTTTAAAAATCTTCGTCAAATTTAAATGTAGTTTCATGTTTACGACCAGTTTCTAAATTCACAGCAATGGCACTAATTTCGATTTCGCCAAAAATCAAGAAAAATAGAATGGGTCTTGGACTAAACGTTATGGGTAAGTCGATAACCCAATTACCAAGTGGTTTTACACCATCTGAATCACAAAAATCTGCATCCTCTTTGTCAGTAATATATATATCTAAACCCATAAATCTTTGAAATACATGTCCTGGCGTAAATATTCTTGGAATTGCTGCATTAACGGGAATTTCTTCACCACATTTTATCAATCGTGAAAATTCAATAATCCTATCACCCATACCCATAAACCCATCACTCGGAATCTTTCGATTATCCGGATCACCTGATTTCCACATACGAGCGACATCAGTACCTAGTACAGATAAAGAAAAGTCAGCTAAATATTCATTTCAATTCATATCAAAGTTTTAAATAATCACCGTATGTCCATTTCAAGACACGAGTGGCAATGACGTCACGATTCAATCCATATTGAACAGCTAAGATTAATAAAATCATGAAATAAAAATGAGTTTGAACCAAAAGAAAAAAGATGTATATCTAATCAATATAAATTACCTCCTTCAACAATTGCTGTTGCCGGACTTTCAGGAAAAGAAATTTTCAACTTGCTATTAAATTTTTCTTTGACTTTTTCCCGCAAATATTTAGATTCACTGAATCCACCAACCAACAACATAGCTGAAACTTCTTCATTACTTTCGTCAAGATGTGCGCTAATCAAATCTAAAATTTTATTTATCACCACGTCAAACATATTTTTAACATCTCCAAATTTTAATTCGATAGTCCATTCTTCTTCTTCCATTTCATTACGTTCAGAGCCTTTAACATATTGCTTAATAACCGGACATAATTCTATTTAAATAAGAAAAAAAAAAGTTTAATAAAATTGATAAAATTTCAAAATGTCATAACGTTTATAAATTACCTTCTAAGTCTAAATTAAATGGTTTAAAATCCGCTTCTTTTCCAGTGAACGGGAATTTGATGCGTCTACAAAATTCTTGAACTATATATTGTAACTGGCCATAATTATTTTCTTTTAAAAGTTTAATTGCCGAGTGGCCAACTTTACGACTAATAAACTCAATAAATTCATCGTCAACAAAACTTCCACCACAATAACCTCCTTTTCTTTTGATTTTTTCACCAAGTTTATTACCCTCCAAGAGTTTTCGAGTTGTTAAGTCAACGGTTCCACCACCACAATCAACAACCATGAATGATTCTGGAAAATAAAAAACACATAAAAAATTTTTTTTCAAAATAATTTTTAAAATGATAATGATACTTACTATCAACACCAACACCAAGTTCTTTTAAAATATCCATACAGTTAACCGCAGCAGCCTCGGCTAAAAAAAAAATCCCGTAGGAAATATATTAATTATTACTATGATAAATTAATTATTTGATAATTTGTACTTACGTTCAGTTGTAAATTTCAAATGTGGACTGTTCTTATGTTGAATTAGCCCAGCTTTAAACGCACATTCACGCATAACGCCTATCTTTTGATTATCAAATTCAGCTGGAACCTATAATAGACATAATATTTAATGAATTTACATATAGTACGTAGTAAAAGAATATTGCTTAAAATTAAAGTGACAGTAAAAAGAGAATTTACCGTCATAATTAGTAAAACTTGTTTGAAGAAGTCAACTTCTGTCCCAGAATCATTTAAAGTATCCTTCATAACTTTACCCATTTTTCTGAGATAATCAGTTATAGCAGTTTTAAAATTTAAACCCTTTGGTAGATATATTTTATCTTTATCTTCCATTTTACACAAGTGTAATTTAAATCTTTCCGCAATGTGAGTAGCAATAGATTGCTTTTTTTTATTTTTCTTCTTTTTCTTATTATTCTGTTTTTCTGGCTGTTCAGCCAATGCGGAATATCCCCAATCTATTACATTAAATGATCCATTATATTTTAACACTGTTGGAGTTTTAAAATAACCAATATAATTTTGCCAATTTTTATGTATAATTATTTTTGAAGGAGTCGATTTATACGCGTAAGCGAATCCCTGTATAATATAAATTTATTAAATATTTTTAGAACATTATATTGAATTTGTCGATTATATAACTATCTTACCGAAAACGTAGTCCCGAAATCTAAAAAATGAAATATTTTAATTAATTTATGTTTCAAGTTTATTAATTATTTTCGCAATGGTAAAATACACAACCTATAGCGGCGACCACTCGAATGTTCTTGTTTTCATCATCATCATCATCATCTGGTAGCATTGGTCTCATAATAGGAATATGTTCGTCGTCGTCATCATCATCTTGCATTAAATTTCTTATGATTCGAATTTCATCGTCATCATTTTGCAACATTTTTCTTATAATATCATCTTCGTTATTCGACATTATAACTGTAACAGACTAAATAACAGTTAAATAAAAACAAGAAAAAGAAAGGAAAGGAATTTCTTTTATATTTTTTTAAAAAAAAATTATATGATCCGAAAAAACCAATCAAATACATACGAGTAGTTATACAATTTGTTTACATTTAATTTAACTTTTTTTCGAATTGGATGAGTGACGCGCCTAATTCGAGAGTAGAAAGGTAAGTGAGGTAATATTTAGGTCATTTGATATGTAAAATAAAAATAACGACCAATTAACATTTTTTAATTTATATTGTGGCGACTTAGATATTCCCAAGGTCTGTTAAGTAATCATAATTTTAATACTTTTTAATAGTGAACCTATAAAAGTTTGGTTAAATGTGACGTTTACATGATTTATAATCAATATTATTAATTTGTTTTATGTTTATTGCGCCTTAATATAACTAAAAATGGTTCTTGTTTATTCTTGTTTTCCGTAAACGGGGCATTTTGAAACACCAATAAAATTTTTTTTAACGTGATTCTGAAAAAAAAAATCGAAAAAAAGAAAAAGTGGCTTAGAAAATAGTTTCACATCCCCAAGTATATAACTTCCGTTTATATCGTTATAAGAAACGCAAGTTTTTTTTTATGTTTAAAAAAAAGCCTCCTGCATCATCCAATCAATAGCTATGACTTCACAAGAAATTCAAAAAGTACCTGAACGTAACAAACGTCTTGATGATGAAAATGTCGGTTTAAAGATGAAGCAAAAAGAATATGAGAACGGTGTTAATTCATATTGTAACCATTGTACCGAGTTAGAACAACAATTAGAGGAAATAAAATCTCAAAATCAATCATTGAAACAAAAGAATAAAAATCTGGAGACTGAGGCGTCAAAATATCAGTCAGCCCTTGGTATAGCAACAAATTTTGATTTAAATGTCGATGATCAAGGTGATAGCGTCAAACTTAATAAAGATATTTTAGAATTACATGATACTTTAGAAAATTACGTTACAAATTTGAAACCTAAAATAGTTGTTAATATAAATGAAGCAAAAAAGCTTTTAAATAAGTATGGATGTCAAACAAATATTTCCGAAGAAGAACCAAATAAACCACTTATCAAAGCTGTATTACAACGTCATGTGCTTGAAGAAATACTTACCCAAGCGAATTACTTTTTCATGAATTTCAAGTATTCAAATAAAGATCATCATCTTGAATCAGAGATAGTGGATCGAGCTACGTATTTGACTGGTCTAATGGAAAAACTTTATAATAATCGTCTTGGAAATGATGAAATAACTCGTCTCATACCGATAAGATTGCGTCAGCAAGTTTATACCGCTCTTGGCACTAGAGGATTTAATGATATAAAAAAACCCTTAAATAATTATTCTAAACATAACTTTATTGACGTTATCTCGAAAAGAATGAATAAGATAATGAACCAATTTCGTAGAATTAAGGATAATGAAAAAAGGAAATATGTAAATTCTTTAGCAGAAGATTTAGTTCGAAATGCTGTTAAAATTTTTTATTTTCGTTTACCCATTCAAGAACCAAAAGCCGAGTATCGTTGGTTTGAAAATGACGAAAAAGTCAATAAATCTTACATGAAAGGCAGTTGGAATGATGATGATATTAAAAATTTAGTTGTTGAAGTTTGTTCATTCCCTATGATCTGTAGACAACATCCAGATGGTTTAAAAGTTTTTACTCCTGCAAAAGTTTTTACACGTCGTTATAAAAAAAGAAATCTGATAGGAAAAATTACGAATAAAATCAGAAAAAAGCTTACGCCAAACGATAATTCAGTTCTAACTCTGCAAGGTGATTACGGTTCAAATGACTCTGATGACTCTGGTGAGTCTGGCCAGTCCGATGAAGATGAATCCGATGACTCCGATGACTCTGATGACTCTGGTGATTCTGGTAACTCCTCTAACGAGTCTAATTAATGATTAGATGTCAACTATTAATACTGAAAATTATATAAATATCAATACTCGATGACATGAACTATTAAATAATTTAAGTAAAAATATATAGCACATATGTTCCGTAAATAGATATTTTTTTTATTTTTGATATTATTTTTTCTTATTATGCACATTGTATGTATAAATATTTGTAATTCATCAAGGCTAAAAATTTTTTTTTTTTGTCAAGTTTGTTCAATTTTAATATTATGAATGATTAAATTTTCTCTCCTGTTACCATTACCATCATGATAGAGCCTCCACCTACCATCAAATTGATGATATTCATCCAGTTGTTCCTTGTTAAGAGATTTAAATTATACTCATTCCAAGTACAAAATCCAAAAGAAATCGCATTGTTATCTATTGTCACTACCTTCCGTGTCGGGATTGGATAATTTGTACGCCTTTCGCAATCCTTGGAAGTGATAGCCGTTTCTCATTATATAGTATACATATATGTCCAAGCATTATGCTTGGATTACGGATTGCAATAATCATAGCTATTTATGTGTATGTGTCCTATTGAAAAAAAAGAGATGGTTAAAAATTTTAAGATTTAAAAAATGTATAAAACTTACCATAAGTCCATTAAAACGTTGATTAATTATATAATTCTTATTAAAAGCACAACTATTGTCCCTCTACGGATCGGAAAATTACTCGTACTCCCGTATAATACTCTCGTCATGACTGAAAGTCGGTTAATAATCGAAATTATTCCTATAATTCGCCTTGATATGAGACAGGTAAAGTTTTCTAATCCAAGTTTTTTTATTGAAAAAAATAATATAAAATAATATAATATACTTTAAAAGAGAGTAAGATATACTCATATAGGAAGAAGATTCTTAATGTCATAAAGGCATTTCTTCTCAATACTTTTCGAGTTAATTCAAGTCCTACTCGAAATCATTTTATCATTTTGTTTTCTTCCAAAATAACACCATAGGGAAAAACCCCTAGAACTCCTCGATTTTTCGATAATGCTTTGTTTGTCTCCGCAGCTACAATTTACAATTCTAATATGTTAAATGAAATTTTCTAATCAGCCAATAAAATTCATCAAATGACGTAAAAAAATTTTATCATAACGCCATTTTAATTAATTTTAAAATGGTTAAATTTCGCTATAATTTAAAGTTTGATTATAAACTTACCGATTCGATGACGTTAATGAATTGTGTTGACATAATTATCTATTATTATGGCTTAACACATTGCTGAACTACCAATACACTATAATTTGTGTTTTATATTTCTATTAGAAGTGACAAACTTTTTTCCTTTAACATCAATATCATTTTATGTTGCATTATAAAGCATTTCAGGACCTAAAGCTTTAATTTCAAAGTCCCAATGGCCCTCTCTACGTTGAAGAACTTTTTTGCTAGTTAGGATTTGAACGTGCATTCCTATAGTTGTTCTTCGCCTTCTTCATGTCATTAGTCGATTAACAAATAGGCTCTAATTGATAACAATTTTATTACATTACATAAGTTATTGAAGGAGGTTTATATAATTTAGCGGGATTTTTTTATAAAGTGTGACCAAAAATTTTCTTATATAATTTGTTGATGTTCAATAGGTTTGCTATAATCATTCTTCCTATAATTAGTCGTTTTGTAAATTCCACATTATTAATTATTATTATTGAACATTCTTGTTAGTTTTTATTCATCAATCACAATAATAAATTTAAAAAATTTTTCGCAAGCTTTTATGAAGGAAAATCATGTACATTTTAAAAGCGTTTTGTTTCCAGGAATGGAAATTTTGAGATCGGCGTGGGCGTAACAATCCTTACACAATTAGCAATTAGCGCTCATAATAAATCAGATAAATTAACTAGAACCAGTCGCTCGTATTACGAAAATTATTAGTGTTAAATGATGGTTACATAAACTAATTAGTTAGTCCGAAGTGTAACGATGGACTTACAGTATATACTATTCGTATCGGTTTCACAAATGTCCTGTTGTCTTACCTAGTTAGACGTGACACAATATGATATAGATAGATGATTAACTTTAAATAACTGATAATCCATTTTGATCATGATCAATGGCTATGTGCTACCACGTGAATTTTTTAAAAAAAAACTTTTGGTAACTTCTTCCCTAAAAAAATGGGTTTTCTTAGAATGCTAGAAAAAAATCAAAGTAATTAAAAGCAATGTTGAATTTATTAAACAAGGTATGTTTTCATTGTTGTATTTTTTTTTCTGAATTGTTTTATAAAAAAAAATAATAATAATATAAAAAATTAATTAGGTACGATTCTTAATAAAGGTTAAAAATGTATTTTGTGCCATGAAGTGATTTTTAAGTATTATACAATATAATGCAAAAAGAAAGAGCAATTAAAATATATCTGATATAGCGAGTAAGCCATTGTATTTTTTTTTAAAAAAAAAAAAATGTTCTTGATAAGAATCAAAATGATTTTTTATTCAAAACTATTTTTTTTTTCCTGAGATCGTTAGAATAATGGGGATATTATTTAGTATTAAATAATATAAATAATCTAGAATATTTCATAATTTTCACATATATATACTAACATCATGAAATTATTCAAAATCAAAAATAATTTACAGACGATTTCGGTGAGAAATTCTTACAGTTGACGTCGAAAGGATTAGAAGAGATTTTGAGAGAAGAAGGAACATCAAACAAGTTGTTCTTATAATATGAGAACGTGAGTTTTTATTTCTACATTTACATAGGCAGTCTAAAGTTACCCAAGATATCGGATATATCAAAGCATTCTTCGAAAGAACGCTTGAATATTACAGTATTTGGCTTGCGTGAGAAAGATTCGATGCTATAGCAAATTTATATAATTGCAATTGACTTCTAACTAATTTAGAAATTTTTCCAGTTTTATTTAAGAGCAAATTAAGAGAGATTATAGACCTACTGTAGGTTTAATCATGCAGTAATTATAACAAACGATTCAATTTCTTATTTTGCAAATTTTTTATACTGTTGGGAAGTTTGTCCAAAACTTTGCCAAATCCTAAAAATCTGTCCCAAACTCAACACTGTGACTGAATTATAGCTGAAATAAAGATAATCCTCAAGATGATGCCTCCTGAATTTACATTGAAATACGATGCAGCGAGTCGAACGCAGATATCCTATGACAACTCATACCATACCACGAATAATCACTTCGATGAAGTCACGATTCAGTCCTCATATAAACAAATAAATGATTGGTTGGGTGCCCTGCACAAGCATCGCATATAAAATATATTCAACACAGAAACTTAAAAGTTCAAGGCTTGATATCACAGTAATTGAATCTATCACAGAGTACGTACGTATATATTCTGTCTTCAATCTATTTATATATTCAATAGTACTATCTATTATTTTTTTTGTTATTAATGATATTTTTTCATTTACTTTATAGATTATATTATTTGATTATTATAGGTGGTTATAGCGATAGTGATTCCTTTTCTAAATAGAAAGGTTTAAAATTCCTTTAATTTTAATTTTAAATGATATTTTTTGAAAATCATTTTTTGTTCATTCAATTGTCTGAATAAAGCGCAATTAAATTATGATCATAATATAGGTTAATATAATATCTGGATTTTAGTCGTTGACGCAATAATACGTAATATATTGTATACGCATAATTTCCTATTTATAAAGAAACTGAAAAAGTAATTGTTATTTGACGATTATATGTTTGATGTAAATATTACATCGTTTCAATCAATTTCCCCACGACACGCATGAGCATTTCCCATTTTAATGCTCATAAAAAATTATCTGATTAAATGCCAACTTCTTTATTTAAAAAAAACAACCTTGCATTTCTCATTAAAATGGCAATTTATAATGAAAACCTGATATCATTCGTGAGTTTTGACTTATTAACTAAACAGAAACCTTTTAAAACGTCCTTTTTTGAATAAAGAAAAGATGCAAGAATATGTTAAATTTAATTTGTTCCGGTATTTTATTGATTAATTAATTTACATTTACCCAAACAAAATCGCAATGACGTTCGTGAGTTTGTAAAGTAGGAATTTAACGAATGTACTTCGAAGAAAATTTTGTAGAAATGCTCTTTTTTTTACTGAAAAACCATATTCTTTACAGGTTAACGTACTAAGTAGTTAACAATTTATTCACCATGTTAAAAATTCATAGTATGGTTTTTTATGAAAGTAAGCTATTCTAGAAACGAGAGTACTATAACGGACAAGTTTATATTAAGTTATTCATTTCTTAAATGATGTCTATTTTTAGGATGCGTATTTACATTTCAAGCACTAAAGAGTAAAGAACGAAAAGGAAGTGATACTGTTAAGAGGAGGAAATAGAATTCTCAAATTCTCGAAGTCCATGACCTCATGTTTATCTAATCGTATCATATGATACCGAAGAATATAATGGTAAATAAGGATCGAATAGTGAAAAATTTTTGGGAAAAATACTACGCAACATGCAAGAAAAAATTTTTACTAAGTTAACTTTTCTCTAAACATTTTTTACAGGTAAAAAAGATCGAAATATAATAATTTTCAATGAGAGATCTACAAAAGGTAAAGCATTCATAGAATTTTGTTAGGAGAGAAATTTAACCTCGTTAAAAGTCGCAGCATTTTACTATTAGAATGATTTACAAGATTGATGAGAAAACATTTCAAGTATAGATTTTCAATGCATTGTTTTTTCCGAATAAGTAACGATCAAATTGGACGATCAGGTCGCACGCTTTAACGGCCTAAAAAATCAAATTGAAGGAGTCGCGAGAAAAATCGTTTTCCTATAGTAAGAGAGTGAGAGTGAAAAAAAAAAAAAAAAAAAATTCGCTCTCTCTCTTGTTTCAGTCATTATTCATCACGAAAGAGGGGTGGGTAAGGCTATATTATTTAACTGAGTTGACATCTAATTATTTGTTAGTATTAAAAGGTGGGTTTAAGAATCGACCTTCTAATATCTGATAAAATAAGCTATTAAAGCATTTTTATATTTAATCAGGGTTTTTTTACCCTCGATTAGTAGTATTCAAACGTTGTGTATTAATAACCGATGGTTATTCTTACCTTTTAAACTTAATCGCAAATTTAAGTACCATGGTGATTCTTTGGTAGTAATACCTATAAATTCGCAGTGGTATAATTTGCCATTACGGTTAGGTGTTTAGAAAAAAATATTTTTTTTAATCATCGAACGAGGAAGGTAAAGATCGGGCAAATTGAATCCGGTTGAGGCTGATCTTCGAGGTTCGCTCACGAGCGTATCATTAAGTGAGGTCAAAACCGGATGTGATCAAGTTTATTATTGATCATGATCTAACCTAAGCGCGAGTGGGGAGTCAAGTCATTGACGAACCACGAGCACTTTTTAGCCTAATCGGACGCATGAAAAGCGATCGTTA
>QZLH01000332.1:24252-58870 GCA_003833135.1 Oehlia diaphana | reverse complement strand
GGACTGGGTATTGTAAGCAGTAGAGTAGCCTTAGTGCTACGATCTGCTGAGATTAAGCCCGTGTTCTAAGATTTGTTTTTTTCCTATTCGCACGATTGGCAGGTTTGGAAAAATAAATGTATTCATACAAATTTCATGTGCAACAAAAAAAAGATTTTTATTCAACCGAAAATTATATATATAGGTATAATAAAAAATGAAGTAACCAAAAGTTAATAAATCGTATGGTACCAAATATTATTAGATATCGGTTTTATTTTCACGTTTTTTAAAAATAGATCAAAATGAAGAATTTTACTATATAATTCAAACTCTCTCTCTATTATCTCAAGGATGTTGTTTTTACAATTCCGTCATTTATTATCACCTGCTTTTTTACAGTTTAATTCGTTTTTAATGACATTTCTTATCATTATAATATGACAAAAAAAAAAATCTTGAATAATAAGCAATATAATTAAACAAATTTTATATTATTGATAATTATCTAAGTAATTTAACCAAAAATAGCCAATACTCCCTTTTTATCATCTTATCACGTGACATGATGTACAAATTTTACATTGATGATATATATCCTTTGCAGGGGAACGAACTTTAAATATCACAAAAAAAGATTTTATCAGAAAAATTATTCTAATAATAGAAATTTACCCCCTCAAGACACTCTTACTGATCCGCCACCACGTCGAACCTATACACATCGACGCGTAGCTCTTTCTCCCTATACTCGGGAAGGTGGTTTTTACAATAATGAGGCCCACATTAGGTGGATGTCGAGTAACTTTTTACACTCAGGACATTGGACCACGCATCGTGATAAAATTTGGTTCAATAATATAGATTAAATTCTTTTTTAAATAGTAATTTTTTTAATAATAGATAGTTTTTTTATGTTAGCTCTCATACTTTTTATTTTTTCTTGATTGGTCGATGGGTTCTGGGGAAGATCTAGGATCTAACCCGTCCTCATTATTTCTTAAAGGTCAGGAAGCGTCGCCTTTGGGCGGCTTGATTGTTAGTGATAGAATTACTTTCGACTCGTTTATATTTATATATGTTGTCCTTGTAATTTTTACTTCAATTTGGTTTTTCTGTAACATAAAAATAAAAATAAAATGATATATCCTTTGCAGGATAAAAAAATATGGGTCAGCTGTAGATAGTAATGAGACTATGTGCTGTGAATATATTTTGTACAGTTGTCAGTCTACTCCTAACGAGCATCTGCCTTCTGTCAGAGATATTTGAAAGAATATTTGAAAGAATCCTTGGGTAACTGGAACTTCCGGAGCATAGGTAATAGGATTAGTAGTGTAATAGTTGCACCATTAATTTTATCAACTATAATTTACTAGGAATTGGTGTAGAATATGTTGCAGCATGTTCATTTGGTTCTTGGTTTATGTCATTGTATGGAGCACGTGGAAGTATATATATATATATATATATATATGTCTTGTTTCAATTTCGCAATGAGAACAATTATAATAACCATTCTTAAATATTCCTTTGATTCATGCTAGTAATAAAGTCAAAAGCCATTATAATATCTATCTATAATTTTGCTATTTGCAGTAAACCATTAAATTAAATCATTACAGGACGGTTTTAATTGACACAATTGTTGGTAAAGAATTTGAATTTTTATTTTAATGATATACAATATTAATAATATCTTACATTTTTACATAAAAAATAATATATAATAAATTTTCGTCAAATTTAATTTAAACGTTTTACGATCAGTATCTGTTTAATAGCTATAGCATTAATCTTAAAGTTCTAGGCTTCTAGCAGTTCAAATCTAGTTTTATGTTTGCGACCTGTTTCTAAATTTATAGCAATAGCACTGATCTCAATCTCTCCAAAAACTAATAAAAATAAAACAGGTCTTGGACCTAGTGTTATAGGTAATTTAATAGACCATTTACCAAGTAGTCTCACACCGGGAGAATCACAAAAATCTGCATCATGTTCTTCGGTAATATAAATGTCAAACCCCATTCTTCTTTGAAATATACAGCCTGGTGTAAATATTCTTGAAACTACTTTATTAATCGGAATTTCTTTCCCGCATTCTATTAATTGTGAGAATTCAATAACCTGATTACTACCGGGAAGCTTTCGTTCTTCCGGATCGTCTGGTTTCCATTTACGAGCGACATCAGTTCCTAGTATCGACAAAGAGAATGTCAATTAAATATTATAATTACGAAACTTCAAACACATTTCATAGTCTTTATTTACCATATGTCCACTTTAATACACGAGTGGCAATGACTTCACGGTTCAATCCATATTTTACAGCTAAAATTAATAAAATCATGAAATAAATAAAGGAACTATGTATGAATCGTAATTACGTATATCTAATATAGATTACCTCCTTCAACAATTGCCGTTGCAGGATGTTCAGGAAAATATATTTTATTTTGCAATCTTTCTTGGAATTTTTGACTAATCACTTCTTGCAAATATTTAGATTCGCTGAATCCACCGACTATCAACATCGCTGAAACATCATTATTATTTTCATCAAGATGTTTACTAATCAATTCTATAATTTTTTCTATCACCGGATCGAACATTTTTTTAACTTCTTCAAATTTCAATCTAATATTCCAGTCTACTTTTTCCATTTCAACGCGTTCAGATTCTTTAACATATTGCTTAATATCCGGAAAATATTCTTTTTTGAAATATTGAAAAAAAAATCTGTTAGTGATGATGAATATTAATAATGTTAATTAGAGACTTAAAACCCGATTTTGTAGGTTACCTGTTAAGTCTAATTCAAATTCAAATGGGTTAAAATCACTTTCTTGCCCAGTGAACGGATGTTTGACACGTCTACAAAATTCCTGTACCACATATTGTAATCGACCATAATTATTTTTCCTAATAAGATCAATTGCTGACTGACCAACTTTACTAGCAAGAAATTCAATAAAATTATCATCAACAAAACTTCCACCACAATCATCGCCTCTACTTTTGATCGTTTCACCAAGCTTATTATCCTTTAAGAGTCTTCGAGTTGTCAAGTCAACTGTACCACCGCCACAATCAACAAGCATAAATGTATCTAAAATCATAAATAAAAAGTGAATAATCTTATATATCAAACAATAAGACTTTTATTATTTACTTACTTTCAACGCCGACATTCATTTCTTCTAGGAAACTCATACAATTAATTGCACCAGCCTCGGCTAAATAAATTTTACGTGTAAATAAGTGATAAGTAATTATCAACTGATGATTGGTACTTACGCTCAGTCGTAAATTTCAAACGTGGACTAGTCATTTGCTTAATTAGCCCAGCTTTAAACGCACATTCGCGCATGATAGTTACACTACGATTATCGAATTCAGTTGGTACCTACAATATCGTAATAATTAATTCATACAGAAGCTTGTGGTACTTTGAAATTGAAATCGTACTTCAAATAAATGTAGTATTACCGTCATAATAATCAAAACTTGTTTGAAAAAGTCAACCTTACGAGTTTTTTCTAATAGATTTTGCATAACTTCACGTATTTTTGTAAGATAATCAATTATAGCTTTTTTATAATTTAAACCTTCTGGTAAATAAATTTTATCCGTTTTTTTATTCCGACGTAATTTTAATTTAAACCTTTCTGCGAATTTAAAATCACTCTTTTTATTTTTTGATGAACTTGCGGAATATCCCCAGGATATAACATTAAATGATTCATCATATTTTAACACTGTTGGAGTTTTATAATCACGACCAGAACACCCTTGCCATTTATCATTTACGAATATTTTTGATGGATTTGCTTTATATGCGTAAGCGAATCCCTGTATGATATTAATTTTAAAAATTATTGATATAATTCTGGAACAAAAAAAGAGCTACTGATCGGATATCCTTACCGAATACGTAGTTCCGAAATCTAAAATAAAAAGAATTAGTTTTGGCTTCAAGTTTTTAAGAATATATTTGTAATAATGGAATACACTAACCTATAGCAGCAACCACGCGAATATTCTTGTCATCATCATCAATAACAACATCATCACTATTTTCATTTTCTTTTTTTTCATCATCTGGTATTTTAGTTCTAGGGATTATACGAATAAAACCGTTTTCATCACTATCATCTGACGTGTCATCATTATCATCACCATCATCATCTATCACTATATTATTCATAACACGAACAAGAACGTTATCGTCGCCTTCGTTATCCGACATCACTTAGTTGCAGAGTTGCAGTTGCAGTTGCAGTATAATACTATAAATCGAAGAAGAAAAATTTAATGGGAATAAAACTAATCGCTGCATCTTTATATCAAAAATTTATATGTTTATCGAAACTAAAAAGAACAATACGCAAATACGCAAAATTAACGATTTTCTCATGAGGTAATATTTTGATCAAATGGCTACATGAATTAATATAGAAACTTCTCGATAAACGTATAATTCCAGTAGTTCTTTCCTTTTTTGGTAAGTCCGGTCTGTTAGGTTTGTAATAAATTCGTAATTGATTTAATAAAAAAAAAAAATGATCATCTTCCTCTTTTCATGAGAATTTAACTAAAATTATTGTTATCTTGTTTTGGGAACATTTATGTTACTTTTAAAGTACCAATAAAAAAGTTTAATCGTAATACTGAAAAAAGTGGCTTAGAAAACACAGGTTTATGATTGTTACACTAATATTCCATTTTTGTTACCAAAGAACATTTAAATAATACAATACTTCAAACACTAACTTTTATTCAATCAACAACCTGTGGCCTAAAATAAAATTGGTAACATGGCGAACGAAACTGTATCCGAGATGAAAGAATTACAAGATCGTAACAAATATCTTGAAGATGAAAATGCCAATTTAATGATGATATTAGAAGAATACGAAGATAACATTGAATTATTAAAGACTGAAATTCAGTCATTAAACCAAAAGAATGATGATCTAGAAGTTGAAGCATCAAAGTATCAGTCGGCCCTTGGAATAGCAACAAATTTTGATTATAATGATGATCAAAACCTTAATGTTGAACTCAATGAAGATATTTTAGCATTACATGACACTTTAGAAAATTATGTTACAAATTTGAAGCCTAAAATAGATGTTAATATAAAGAAAGCAAAAGAGCTTTTACGTAAATATAAATGTCAAATAAAGATTTCCGATAAAGAACCAAACAAACCACTCATCAAAGCTGTATTACAGCGGCATGTACTTGAAGAAATACTTGACAAAGCGGAAACTTATTTCAAACGTTCAAATAAAGAATATTATCTTGAGTCAGATATAGTAGCGTCAACTACGAATTTGACTGGTCTAATGGAAAGACTTTATAATAATCGTCTTGGTGATGATGAAATAACTCGTCTTATACCAATAAGATTACGTCAGCAAGTTTATATTGCACTTGGCACTCGAGGATTTAATGATATCAAAGAATCCATAAATAAATATAATAAACATAACTTTATTGATGTTATCTCGAAGAAAATCAATATGATGATGGATGAATATCGTGATATTAAAGATATTGAAAAGAAGAAATATGTAAATGCACTAGCAGGAAATTTAGTCCGAGATGTCGTTAGAATATTTTATTTTCGCTTACCCATTCAAGAACCAGTGGCTCAGTATCGTTGGTTTAACAATAACGAAAAAATCAACAACATCTTCATGAAAGGTAGTTGGGATGAGAATGAAATTGATGACTTGGTCGTTGAAGTTTGTTCATTTCCGATGATTTATAAACCAGATGATGATGGTGATAAAGTTTGTACTCCCGCAAAAGTTTTTCCACGTCATTCTATTAAAAAAAGCCTAACAGAAGAATGTATGGATGTAATAGGTAATTTCATGAAGGTGGTTAAATCGGATGATAATTCAGCTCTAAGTCTGCAAGTAGATGAAAACGAATTTGAACAAACTGGTTCAGCTAACTCTCATGTGTCAAATTAAAAGCAATTATTAATAAATGAAATCATTTAAACAAATGTATTCACGTCAACTCAACTGCTAATTGTATATTCACATAAATATTTTTTTTTTTTATTTATGACAAAAAAGTTATCATAGTAAAATAAACCTTTTGAAATTGTTTTCTTAATTTTGAATTTTCTTAATTTATTTCTTACTGCATTGCTACCATACATAATATATATAAATAATCATAATTAATACCCGTTACCACTATGGTACGCCTCTATCCTACCATCGAAGGTTGATGGATGATCTTGTTCCTCGTTAAGATTTTAAATTGTACTCTTCCAATTACAAGATTCAAAAGAATATGTATTTAGTATTGTTATTTATTGTCACTACCTCCCTGTGTCGGGATTGGGTAATTTGTGCGTCTGCTGCAATCGTTGCTGTTTATCATTATGCTTGTAGCGTAATATCTGATTATAAAACGCCTATTGAAAAAGAATTTATAATTTGAAATTTAAACAAGATTTAAGAAATACAGTATGTAAAAAATTTACCTTTCATAAGTCCATCATAATCCCGCTTAGAAACAGATTAAAATTGGCAATTAAACACATAATTCTAATTGAAAACATATATTCTCCTTTTACATCTCGGGTCAAAGCGGTAAAAAAAATACTCGTACCCTCGTACCATGCTCTCATCAAAATCGGTGAAAAATCGATCTATAAATCGTAATTTTTCCTACAATTCGCTTTGATATAAAGTTAGGAAAAGTCTTCTAATCAAAGCCGTCTTTTATTAAAAAAAAAGGAAAGAAAATTTATATTAAAATTATACTACATACTCTATTTACTGTATATATAAAAAGAGAAAGAGTAAAGTATACCATGTAAGAACTTAATACCGTAAAAATACAGTATTTCTGAGCTTGAACTCGCATTCTCCAACTATGGTCAATCAAACGACTGAGCTACTTACAGTAATTCTGCTTTGAAGGCTACCGTTGCATTCAAATCAACAGGAAATCTTTGTTTAATTAGTCAATTAAAATTTTGAGTAAAACAACTATCTTCCAACACCAAATTTACGGTTTTATTTATGAACTTACCATTTTCTTGAACAATGTCGATGATGTCAAAAGTTTTCTTATTATTAATCTTATTGTCACAAGATCTGTACTAGAAGTTGTTCCACTCAAGATCACTCTTAAAGCTTTATAACAAAACCTCCATGCTTGCCTACTCTTTAAGTCTTAAAGGTGAGATATAGGTATTACGCTTTCGCGCTATCCATTTTCAGGTCTAGTTCATTCTGCGGGGTTTTATTTGCCCATAATGACGGATGATAAAGTCACAAAACCTGTGTCTCTATCATAGTAACTTTTTAAACTTCGTTCTTTATTAGCCTGGAAGAAGCAAACCTTTTATCTAACATCGCTATATTTCATGATTTATTTTGTATTCAAATTTCCAAGGTTCGTATGTGTTTTCTTTACGTTGACGAGAAGCCCTTTGGTTGGTTAAGGGTTTGAACGTGTGCATTTTAGTAGTTGTTTTTCATCATCCTTAGGTCACTAATCGATTAACTAATCGATAACATGACAATTATATCATTAAAAATTATATCAGATATGCTTTGGTGTGAATAATTTTAATGGTTATATAACTTAGGTTGGCTTTTCCTTCTAGTCAGTCGCCACATAATTGTATTCATTAATCACAATAAAATTGTGTGAAAAAATTTAAAATTGTAATTTTCACAAGCTTTTTATAAAAGAACCATTTATTTTCCCGTAGATCATATCCTTTTTAAAAAGTGATTTGTTTCCAAGGGGCATTGGCTAAAAAGAAAATTTTTCATAAATAACGTTCACAATAACATTCTTTTTAACGAATCAAAAATTAAAATCTTCCCACCTGTAATAAAATATTTTTTTAATTACTAGCTAGCGGATTTATTATTCCACCATTTGGTTAGTGTATTTTCAAACATTTCCCCGATACGTAAATATGAGCTTCATAATTAGATTTCAGAATTAATTATTTGTTCGATTGTTTAAATATGATATAATTATGAGAAAATAAACTTAAAAAAGCATGATTTATTGAAGATTCAATATATAACTAAACGTACATGTAACGACGTATCTATCACATGATTTAAACACGTGATATAAAGTCAACGTACAAAATTTTTATAAGTTTACCAAATATCATCATATTCGTTCATATAAATAAAGAAAAATGTGTGTTTCTTCTCCAGTTCAAGTTTTAAAATCATTAAATTCTTTTATTAAATCATTCCAAATATTCCAAATGTACTCCAATTATTTCAATTGCAGCAGATATTGTAGGTATTGACTGGTACAACACTTCGTAAAATGTTTGATTGATATGTAATGGTGTTTTTTATGTAAACTGATTTCATTTTTATTTCTAAAAAGGGTAAACCCAATTTAAAAGTTCCTTTCACCATTTGGTAATTTATCATTTACCATAAATTACTATAAATAACGTATTTAGCAACCCTGATTTCATCGCTTTCCGATCTCTACTGTAAGTAATTGAATAGAAGAATAATAATTTTAAAATTGCTGCGCCATCGGCTCGTTAAAAAATCTGATAAAAAAGGCGTAGCTTGCCGGTGGTTGCTGATCATCCGGCGGCTCAGACATGGCGGGTCGCCTGTTCTCGATTAAACCAGGTCCGAAGGCTACAGTTATGTGGCTAATCAGACCTTATACATCATAATCGTAAAGTCGGATAATTAAAAAAACGGAATCTCGATAGTATAAATGATGTAAATGATGTATAAATGATACCAGAAAAATTTATTTTAAATTTATAAAATTTTTTAAATTATGTGGGAATTTGAAACTAATGGTACAATAAAACATATTTTGAGGATTGATGAAAATCCATCTTCTATGAACAAATGGCTAATATTTATCACAATATTTTCTTCAATATTAGAAGCAGTATTAGTTCCAGTATTAATTTTGTTGATATGGTTAATTATTTACAATGTAAAACGTAAAATGAATGGTTGTGAATTTAGATTGTGCATGCAGGCCACACATAGTTCTATGTTTAAGCTTTTCATAGATTTATTTTCCAGATATGACAAATCATCAAAGGGAATGAGTGTATTTATTATGTTATTATTAATAATGAATTTATTAGGAAAAAATATACCAAATATTTTGGTTGCAAACGTTATTGGGATACATAATTTTACAAAAATTGTACATCATAATATGGATTTGTTTAAAAACGATCTAAATTGCACGTACGTCTCATGTACTTCTGATCTAGAAGATAATAATTTCGCTTTGGTTTTAAATTCCACTACATTAGAAAATATTATGCGTACACATAACGTGAAAACCGCTTATTGGGATTTAAGTAATAATAATACTTTGGATGCAATACGTATCAGAGTCAACACTACGTCATGTAACTTTACAATAGGTGACGGAATTGATAGTGTAGTAAGTAATAATTTAGGGAATGTAACAGATGTACCTGCACAAGGTAGATTTACAGGATCTTACGGTGGATTATCCACCGTAGCAAAGAGAGATGTTGTTTTAGGAGCTACACCGACTCGAATTTTTTTAACTACCGATATAACGGACAGATGTGACATACCTTTGAATATGTTTTATATTTCTCCCAATTTTGAACCAAATGTTTATAAAATGGCTAATTGGTTAGTTAACGATAGTGGATATCGTATAGACCAAGCATATAATCGTACATGTCGAATGAAAATGGAATGTATCGCAACTCTTGAATGGAAAAAAATGCAAATAGTTGGGAATACTCCAGATGATATAAAATTATCGGAAGTAAATTTTAATAATAGCTTAGACAAACTCAGAGAAACATTTTCTAACAATGTGTCGGACTATAACGGGAATGGAAAAGCCTTTGGAGAAAGACTTGTTGATGAGATTATGATTAAAATGCAAACAATAATAACAAATTGGAGAGAAATTATCAAGTTCCAAGGAAATACGCAAAATTACAATTTTTTGGATGAATATGAACGAGTAATATCACAATCATTGGTATCATCAATACAATCTATGTCGAATAATATCAATGTTGATGTTGATGAAATAGAGAAATTAGAAGCTCCGGGACTTTGGATAGAAATAGCTATTTTAACACTCGTAACATTTTTTGTTTGTAGTATTTTATTGTTAATCTTTACAACTAAAAATGAAAAAATGTTGCTACCACTTAGCCCATTGGATTTTGGAATCGTATCTAATGCTATTTTCAAGGAAGACAGTACAAAAACTTCCTGGCCATTTGAACTGGATTATTCTCATCAAGATAAATCTAAACATTTAGTTACAGCAAATGAGGTTAACTGATATTTAATATAAATTCGTTGCACGATATATAGTTATATAACAATAAAATTTTTATTTTTGCTTTTTAAAAAATGACGATAATAAATGAACAAGTTTTCTTGGCTTGGATCATGTGCATTATTCATGTAATTTTTTTTAGAAAGATGCTAGTTATTTCCATTTTTAGTCTACTTCGATTTTAAAATTTGCGATTAAAGTTTCAGTGGTCATAAATATTTGTGTACGTGTGTAACCTACCAAAAATTCCGATTAATCAATTCTTGAAGAAGACTAATGATTAATGAAAAACGTTAAATTTGAAATTGTTGAATATTTTTTAATTTTTAATAATTATTTTAAATTAACCATGGTTGGAAAATATTTGAATCTCATGAGGAATTTATTTATTACTTTATAACAAAATTTGCGGTTTCAAAATTTCATGATCATTGAAATTGATATATTGTATATTATATATCAATATATATAAATAGGTCATGCAATAAAGTTAAAAAGGGTTCATTATACCGTATATAATAAACCTAGAGTGAAAAATTATTGTGTAATTCTCACTTTTTGTACATTTTCTTTAGTAAAAAAAAAAAGAACTTATCTTTCTTATGTCCAAACTTTTGTTTTTTAGGCGATAAATTTGATTAGCATACATAAATTTTTTAATAAACATGACGGAGTCCATATCCGATTATAAAGTCATTGTTGGTATCGGTAAGTAATGTGTTCGTTTAAGTCCATTTAATACTATATTAATTTGTTATTATAATCATTATTTTCGTTACAAATTTTATAGATTTTGGAACCACTCATTCGGTATTTTATTTTTAGAGATTTTTGTTATTATTCAATACAAAACAAAGTGTTAATATCATTTTGATTTTTATCAAGGGTTTCGCATACACGCACACAAAAAGTAAAGACAAAGAAATTTTTACACATACAGATTGGCAAGAATATCCTGGACGATTTAAAGTTCCAACAGTATTATTATACGATGACGATCTTAAGAGTGTTCAATCGTGGGGATTTTCAGCATTGGCCAAGCGACCAAAAAGAAAGAAAGCAATTGATAATAAACCTGTTGAATTATTTAAATTACATTTAGGAAAAATGTCAAACAAACCTCCTTTACCAAATGGGCTTGATTATAAAAAAGCTATTACTGATTATCTCCATGAATTTGGTAAAGTTGTAAAAAATAAAATAGATGATTGTTGGAAAGTTAATTTTTTCACTCAAGTTTTACTTGTTTTTACGGTAAGTTAATTTACTTATTTTTTTTAGTGAATTTATATCATTAAATTAATTAAAGATAATTATTTAAATATAAAAGATTCCTACTGAATTTGATGATAATGCGATTTTGATTATGAGAGAATGCATATTTAAAGCAGGATTATTGAAAGATCAATATTCTCGAAATTTGAGATTTATAACAGAACGTATGTACAATTTATCGTACGCATCACGTGTTACTTATAAATGGATTTAAAAACTTTCGCTATTTAAACAGCCGATGCTGGCGCGATTCATTGTATGAAATCTTTAAAGGAATATAATTTGTCGGTTGGTGGTAAGTAGGAAGTACTTATAAATTATAATTACAGATCATGCTGTACTTTAAATTTCTTTATATTTGCTAGCAAACTTTATGATGGTTGACTGCGGTGATGGTTCAGTAGATTTAACAACAAGACAGCTTTTGGAAGGTGAAACATTAAGCGAAATCACGGAAAGAAGTGGAGATTATTGTGGTGGTAGTTTTGTAGATCAAGAATTTCTTAAATTTTTAGAAAGTAAAGTTGGAGCAAATGCAATTAGTCAAGTTAGAGAAAATCATTATTGTCAACTTCAATATATGGTACAAGAATTTGTTAGATTGGTTAAAATGAAATTTACCGGAGATCCATCAGAATTTGAGGATACCGAATTGGAATTAGACGGTAATACATTAAAAGATGATTTATTAAAAATTATTTATTGTTTATTTTTGAAAAACTAACTTAACTTTGTTTTTTCTTTAGGAATTTGTCCTGTTATAAAACAGTATTGTAAAAAAGAATATTTTGATAAGTTGAATGAAGGTGACTGGTATATCACCTTGAAATTTGATGATGTTAAAAAAATGTTTGATCCAATTGTAAAAAAGATTATTAAATTAATTGATACTCAATTACATTTGATTAATAATAATTGTTCTGCAATATTAATGATTGGTAAATTTAGCGAGTCAAATTATTTACAGTCAAGAATTAAAGAAGAATTTAAATCAAAAGTTAAACTTATTTATATATCACCTCAACCTGTTGTTGCTACAATGAGAGGAGGTGAGAATGTAGAAAAATAATTATCTTGATATAATTTTTGATTGAGAATTATGATACTAACATTTTATTCGTATTAGCTGT
Source organism: Oehlia diaphana (assembly GCA_003833135.1). Taxonomy (NCBI): domain Eukaryota; kingdom Fungi; phylum Glomeromycota; class Glomeromycetes; order Glomerales; family Glomeraceae; genus Oehlia; species Oehlia diaphana. Next base: position 46,148 of record QZLH01000332.1, on the reverse strand, counting down.
TGAATATGGCTTGAATTGTGGTAATTTAAGATTCTTCTGTGTGTTTTTTCAAATAATAATAATAACAATAATTTAAACCTTTCATTAATTCAGAAAAAAAAATTTCCCTTTCTTATGACACATTCAAAGTAATACCCTATATCTCATATGATGAAGAGATTCAATCTTTATATGAAGAAGAGAAAATACTTCAAGATGAAATTCATAATAATATTAAACAATATAAATTATTATATAATAAGTTACAAAAAAGATATGCGGATTTAACAAATAAAAACATAGAACAACATCAAGTAACTATTAAAAAGTTGAAGAATGAAAACGAGAAAATTAAAGAAATTAATCAAACAAACCAAAGTAAAATCGAATCACAAGAACGAACGATTAATCAATTGCAACAAACTTTAGGATTAAAAGAAAATCAAATACGAAATTTAGAAAAAGAAAAAGAGGATATAGATACTAAAATTGAGAGTTTACTTCAAAAAAATACATATTTAGTTCAACAAAATGCTTTGTTAGATAAGGAAGTTAATGACCTTAATGATATTAATCAAAAGCATCAGCAAAGAATTGATCGTTCACAACAGTCCTTAGAATTGGTAAAAAATCAAATGAAAAATTTAGAAAAGGAAAAAGATGAAGAAATTAACAAATATAAGTTGAAATATACGGAACTATTAAATATAGTAAATAATAACAATGAAAAGACAAATTAACATGATATAATAATTCTTAAGTTCCGTGATTAGAAAATCAAAATAAGAATTAAATGAGGAAACGAATCACTATTATTTTCAAACCACTGAAAAACATTGAATAAAAGCACGTCATTTTTATTGATGCGTTTGATATCGGGTTAGTTTTACAACTTTTCCTATTATTTGCAAATACTCTTTTGCAATTTCTAGAAATTTTTTTTAATAAAAATCTCTAAAAAAATTTGTGCATAGCAATTTCTTAATTTATTGATATTTCTTAACTGACTTAACACTGAATTTTATTCGTAACAAATTCAAATTTATTTGTATGATAGTATAAAAATCAATTATCCTAAGATTTAGTTCCTGATTATTAAAAAAAAGTCGTTAAAAATTGGATCCTTCGATTTCAAGGCTGAAATTAACAATAAAATAATTACTACTTAATAACAAACATAAGAATTATAACTTTTTTACGTGTTCTAAAAAAAGTGTGAATTTTTTTTTCCCTAAACAAATGTCCAAATAATGAGTTACATTTTTGTCATTGTTCTCGATAAATATAATTGGAATGAATTAGGTAGATCATTACAAATCCTACATAATATCTTTACGTATAAAGAAAATTCGATTGCTATTTCATAATTTATTAAATACTAAATTTTAAATAAAAAAAATGAATGAAAATGATATACAAAACATTCCACATTGATAATAATCAATCACTTGATGAAGAGAAAAAGCTTCAAGATGAAATTCATAATAATATTAACTTACTATATAATAAATTACAAAAAAAATATACGGATTTAACAAACAAAAACATCAAACAATTGTTAAATTGAAAAATGAAAACGAGGAAATTAAAAATATTAATCAAAAAAATCAAAGTAAAATCGAGTCTCAAGAACAAATAATTAATCAATTACGACAATCTTTAGTATTGAAAGAAGATCAAATACAAAATTTAGAAAAAGATAAAGGTGAATTAAGTACTAAAAATGATAATTTTCTTCAAAAAAATACCAATTTGGAGAATCAATTAAAAAATATTGTTCAACAAAAGGTTTTATTAGATAATGAAATCAGAGACCTTAATGATATTAATCAAAAACAACAGCAAAGAATTGATCGTTCACAACAATCTTTATAATTGGTAAAAGATCAAATACAAAATATAGAAAAAGAAAAAGAAGAATTAGAAGCTAAAAATAATAACTTAGTTCAAATAAATGGCAATTTAGAAACTCAATTAGAAGAGCTTACTAAACAAAACGCTTTATTAGAAGACGAAGCGTCAAGTTATCAATCTGCTCTCGGTGTAGCTACATATTTTCAACTAGGAGATGATGATCAAAATAATGCTGTGAAGTTAAATGAAGATCTTTTAGAATTAAACGACAATATAAAGAAATATGTAATAAATTTAAAGCAAGATATTACTGTTAATATGGAAGAAGTTAAAAAACTTTTATTACATTATAACTGTCCAACTAAAATCCAGAATCAAAAAAAAAGATCGACTACTTATTCAAGCAGTTTTACAGCGGCACGTCGTGGAAAAAATTTTCGAATATGCAAGTGAATATTTTCAAAGCACAGGAAAACATTTTCATCTTGAATCGGACATTGCTAAAAACGAATCCACATTATCCTTATTATTAATTCATGCCTCCAAATGTCGTTCTGGAAATGATGAAGTAACGCGCGTTGGATCATCGAAATTGCGTCAACAAATCTATTCGGTCCTTAGTAATCGCGGATTTGCCGATATTATTGGAGTAGGTAAAACTCATCATGAACACCCTTTCATTGCTTACCATAAGGAAAAATTAAACAAAATTATGAATGAACTACGTGTGATCAATAGTAATCAAAAGAAAATCACTTCTGAAAATTTGGCAGCGACTATCATTCGTGAAGTTGTAAAGATATTTTGGTTTAGATTGAAAGTTCAGGAACCTGTTGGACAATATAGTTGGATTCAGAATAATACATTAGTGGATAAAACATTAATGGAAGTAACCAATTTGGATGATAAAGATGAAGTTGTAAATTCATATGTTGATTTATGTTTCTTCCCTTTAATTGGAAGGGATATTGATACAAATAATAGAAAAATATATAAGGTTATCACAAAACCAAAATCAAATTTAAGAGCATCAACAAGACAACTAAAATAGCGTTGTCAATCAAAATTTATAATAAAAGAAGATATCTTTGAGTTTATCTGCATAGTAAATTATTACTCACTTATTCGATTCAAAATAAAAAGAGAAAAATTAACACATGTACAATAAGTATACAGTAAAATTGAGTAAAATTGGTTTTTACTTACAAACTGTTTATTCTTAATTTATTATAATGAGAGATTCATTCAAAAGAATTTCTTACATACTTTTCATTGTCTTTGATTTATCATATTAAATTGTTCATCTATATTGCATCTTTGGTTTAATTTCCAAATAAATCGAATGAAAAAAAGGAATCTAATTCAATAACTAGCTTTAACCACCACTACTCATCAACGTTTGGTGAATCCTTTAATTTTACGCGAATTAAAGAGCTGATATAAAAAAAAATGAATGAAAATGATATACAAAATATTCCACATGATAATAAATCAATCACCCTATATTAAGTATAATGAGGAGATCCAATCTTTTGAAGAAGAATAAAAGCTTCAAGATGAAATTCATTATAATATCAATTTATTATATAATAAGTTATAAAAAAAAAATATACGGATTTAACAAACAAAAACTTGGATCATCATCAAACAATTGTTAAAAAGTTGAAAAATGAAATTGAGGAGATTAAAGATATTAATCAAAAAAATCAAAATAAAATTGAGTCGATAATTAATTAATTACGACAATCTTTAGTATTAAAAGAAGATCAAATACATAAGTTAGAAAAAAATAAAGGTGAATTAAATACTAAAACTGATAATTTTACTTCAAAAAAATACCAATTTGGAGAATCAATTAAATAATATTGTTCAGGAAAAAGTTTTATTAGATAATGAAATCAGCGACCTTAATGAAATTAATCAAAAACAACGGCAAAGAATGTATCGTTCACAACAATCTTTAGATTTATTAAAAGATTAAATACAAAATTTAGAAAGAGAAAAAGAAGAATTAGAAACCAAAACTTAGTTCAAAGAAATGGCAATTTAGAAACTCAATTAGAATATCTTACTAAACAAAATGCTTTATTAGAAGACGAGGCGTCAACTTATCAATCTGCCCTCGGTGTGGTTACAAATTTTGATGATGATCAAATAATGCTGTGAATTTAAATGAAGATATTTTAGAACTAAACGACAATATAAAAAATATATAACAAATTTAAAGCAAGACACTGTTGTTAATTGGAAGAAGTTAAAAAACTTTTATTATTTTATAACTGTCCAACTAAAATCACAAGTAAAAAAAAAGATTGGTTACTTATTCAAGCAGTTTTACACCGTCACGTTATAGAAACAATATTTTCGTATGCTTCACATTATTTGAACAAAAAGGAAAACATGAAGCAGATATCGTTAAGAATGAAACTTTGTTATCAGAATTATTGGCTCATACCTCTAAATGTCGTGCTGGAGATGATGAAATAACATGTATTGGAACAACAAAATTACGCCAACAAATATATTCAATTCTTAGCAATCGTGGATTTGCCAACGTAATTGATAACGAAGGTGAAAATGATGAACACTCTTTTATTAATTCTCTTAACAAAGTTATGAATCAACTACGTACTATCAATGATAATGAGAAAACAATTATTACTGAAAATTTGGCTGCAACTATCATTTGTGAAGTTGTGAGACTATTTTGGTTCAGATTGAAAGTCCAAGAACCTGTCGCCGAGTATTTCTGGATCCCAAATAATACTAAAAGTGGATTAAACAATTATGAAAGCAAATGATCATGATGATGATGGTGATGATGCGGATGTCGATACATACGTCGATTTATGTTATTTCCCTCAAATAGGAAAAGATCTTAATACAAAAAATCCAAAAACTTACGCTCTTGCAAAAGTCATTGCACGAAACTTCCAATACGATAATCAAATTCTAGAGAATATTCCACAACAATCAGAGAATCAAGATCAAGAACCATCAACTCATAAGCAAAAAACCAATTCACAAGACCAAGATCAAGAACAACAAATTCAATGCAGAGTATTTTTTCGGTTTCAAGGGTTATTAATAGGTTAGAATTTTAATATTTTGATGCAGTGTTGCCTATTTTGTATGTGCTGCTATGCATTATCTATTGATTAAAGTTTTTAATAAATTGTTTCAAGTCGAATCATCGAATCAGATAATCAGATGGCTAATTAAAAATATCTTGTGACAAGATCTTAATATATAATTAATAAATATGCAATACGATTTACTTGGCCTTGATTTGAACGTGTGATTGATTACGCATGAGGCATGACTATTTTTACAAATTTGTAATCGCTAAATTGACGAAAATTTAGGCAAAAATTGAAACTTGAACTTTATTATCAAAATATAAAATATAACATAAAATATAATTCTAATTCTTATTGTCCAAATAAATAAACGAAAAATAGTAAATAACAATAAACATCCGTTGTAAGAAAAAGATAAACCTATTTTATTGGCTGATGTTCACGTGAGTGTGACAGAAAAAACCCCGTGTCCACAAATTTTAATTCGTTGTTGGATTTACATAAACTTTTGCGGGAAAATAAATTTTTCGATTATTTGACGAGAGATTTCTTCCAATTAAAGGGAAATAACATAAATCAACAAAAAGATTTAAATTGCCATTGTCATCCAAATTGTTTCCTTCCATAAAAGTTTTATCCACTTTTGTATTATTCTGAATCCAAAGATATTGAACAGCAGGTTCTTGAACTTTTAATCTAAACCAAAATAACTTTATAACATCACGAATAATAGTTGCAGCCAAATTTTCAGAAGCTGATTTCTTTTGAATATCTTCAATAATACGTAATTCATTCATAATATCATTTAATTCTTTTTTATAATAAGCGATGAAAGGATGTTCATGAATAGCATGGGAGATGATATCAGAGAATCCACGATTATTAAGAATTGAATAAATTTGTTGACGTAATTTTGTTGATGCGAGAAGAGTCACTTCATCATTCCCAACACGACATTTAGAAGCGTGAGTTAATAATAAGGATAAAGAAGATTCACTTTTAATAATTTCAGATTCAAGATAATAATGTTTTCCAGAACTTTGAAAATATTGTTTCGCATAATCAAATATTTTTTCTATGATATGACGTTGTAAAACTGCTTGAATGAGTAACCGATCATCTTTTTGATTCAAGGTTTTAATTGGACATTTATAAAGAGATAAAAGATTTTTAACTTGTCCTATATTAACAATAACATCTTGTTTTAAATTTGTTATATATTTTCTTATTTTATCATTTAATTCTGAAATATCATTATTTAAATTAACAATATAATTTTGATCATCATCTCCACCTTCCGATTGAATAATAGTAGTATTAGAATTTATAACTTTGAATGAATCATTTTGTTGAAAAATTTTCATTTGATTTTCTAAATTTAAATTTTTTTGATATAAATTATTATTTTCATTATCTAATTTATTTTTTTCTTTTTCTAAATTTTGTAATTTATATCTTAATTGATTAATTAATTTTTCTTGTGAATCAATTTTATTTTGTTGATTTATATTTTTATTCGTTAAATCTATAAATTTTTCTTGTAATTTATAATATAAAGAATTATATTGATAAAAATATTTATTTATATCATCTTGAAGTTTTTTCTTTTCAATATCAAATAATTGAATTTCTTCATTATTATTATTATTATTATTTAATATAGTAAAAGATCTTTGATTATAATTATTCTTATTAATCTTATCATCATCATCATCATCATTATTTTGTGAAATATAATACATTTCTGTTGGAATTGGCATTTGTGAATAAATATTATTATCATTTTCTAATGAGAAATTATTATTATTTGATAATTGATATACATCTTGTATATCATTATCATTTTCATTTGATGTAAAGATTTTTTCATAATTATATCTTTTATTTGTCATTTTTTTTTTTAAAACAAAGAGGCAAGAACGAATATAATTTTTTTTTAATTTTTGATAATTGGATAAAAAATAATTTATATATGATATAGATTTATATGAAATTTAAATTACATATGATTTTAAAACTAAATATTTATTTATAGATTATGCAAAGTTCTGCAATTTTATACGTTATCTTCTTAATAAATCCAAAAGAGGGGTCATTATATTTTATCAAAGTACAATGAACTACTTCTTTGCAGGACATCGCTTCAAAAAGAATAGGAAAAAGGTTCATTGATGATTGGATTTGACATTGATTTAGGATGAACGATTATCATATGCATTATCATGTTTGTTTTTGGTATGGTAAGTAATTAAGTAATTTACAGTACTCATTTATTATTTTAATCTACGCCGACAATTTTTTGTGGGAATTAATACGAACAATATCACGTCACGTAAAATCGATATATTCGATTAAAGGGTTCTAATTAAAAAAAAAATGAATGTTAAATGATCAAAGGGAATTATAAACATAGTAAATATGGATAATTGATATTTATATTCAAGCTATTAATATATTTTAAACGGTGAGTAGATTTAATTTTTATAAATTTTTTGCTACGAAATTTGCTGTCTGTCAGTAAATGATCCTTCTCTGTAAAAATATTGGGATACGTTACCAAATCTAATCTAAACGTTAAATATACCAAATGAATCCTATTCACCGAATCTCGCTTTATCTGTTATATACTGTACAGTAGTTAATAGCGTTAAAAATTTGTAACGTAAGAAATAAAATCATACCAAATTATAGATGGATTGTTTTTAATTTGATTGGATGATTCTTTATTATCGTGCAATATCTACTTATTCTACATATAAAACTAGGTGACAGATATAAACGATCCCTATAAAGTTCCCTTCACTTCAACTTCATTTGTTGCATAAATTGGCTTAATTTCGATCCACTAGACCCACTATTCCCATCACGTCCCATCACGTTCAGAAAAGTTTGTTTAGTCTGTTCGAAAATTGTAACATTATCATCATCGTTATTTTCGACAGATATTCCTGCATTCATCGAATTTTCTTGACGTAGTAAAACTTTTGCAGGAGTAAAAACTTTAAAATCATCAGAATCAGAAGTTTTAAAAATCAGAGGAAATGAACAAATTTCAACAACCATATTTTCAACATTATCCCCGTCCCAACTACTTTTCATGTAAGATTTATTGACTTTTTCGTTATTTTTAATCCAACGATATTGAGCTATTGGTTCTTGAATAAACAAATTGAAATAAAAGGTTTTAATGACATTTCGAACTAAATCTTCTGCCATTTCATTCACGTATTTGTTCTCTTCAATATCTTTAATTATACGATATTTATTTATTACTTTGTTGATTTTTATAGATATCAAATCAACAAAATTATGTTTAGAATTTTCACCATCAGATTTTTTAATATTGTTAAATCCTCGTATACTAAGAGCGTTATAAACATGTTGACGTAATCTTATCAACATAAGATTAGTTAAATCGTTATCGCCAAGTCGTTCATTATGAAATTTTTTCATCAAGTTAATCAATAAAGTAGTTTGAGAGATTATGTTTGATTCTAAATGATGTTCTTTACTAGAACACGTAAAATAGAAATCTGATTGTTTAAATATTTCTTCAAGCACGTGACGCTGTAAGACAGCTCTGATAAGTGATTTGTTCGGTTTTTTATCAGTTTGACATCCATATTTAAGTAAAAGTTCCTTTACTTCATTTATATTAATATCTATATTAGATTTCAAATTTGTAACATAATTATCTAAAGTATTTTGTAATGATAAAATATCTTTGTTAAGTTTGATATTAAGTTTTTGATAGTCGTCATTTAAACTAAAATTTGTTGCGGTTATAATAGCACATTGTGCTTCTTCTTTCAATAATAAATTTTGTTGAAAAAGATCTTTTAATTGATTCTCTAAATTTTCATTTTTAATATATAAATTTTCAATTTTATTATTTAATTTTTCATTTTCATTTTTTAAATTTTGGATTTCATTATCTTTTAATTCCAAAGATTGTTGTAATTGATCAATTCTTTGCTCTTGTGAATCAATTTTGATTTGTAATTGTTGTCTTTCAGTTTCTTTGATATCATTGAATTTTTTAATAATCATTTGATGTTCTTTATGTTCTTTCCTGGTTTTATTTGTTAAATCTTCATATTTCTTTCGTAAATCATCAATATTTTGTTCATATAATTTTATTTCGTTTTGATATTTATTGTTCTCATTTATCAAGATATTATTTTTATTGTCTGATTCATTAAGTAATATTTTGAATTGGTCAAAATTATCATTAGTTTCTTGAATTTTATCTTTAAATATTTCATTTTCATTTTTTAAATTTTGGATTTCATTATCTTTTAATTCCAAAGATTGTTGTAATTGATCAATTCTTTGCTCTTGTGAATCAATTTTGATTTGTAATTGTTGACTTTCAGTTTCTTTGATATCATTGAATTTTTTAATAATCATTTGATGTTCTTTATGTTCTTTCATGATTTTATTTGTTAAATCTTCATATTTCTTTCGTAAATCATCAATATTTTGTTCATATAATTTTATTTCGTTTTGATATTTATTGTTCTCATTTATCAAGATATTGTAATTATTGTCTAATTCATTATATAATTTTTTGAATTGGTCAAAATTATCATTAGTTTCTTGAATTTTACCTTTAAATATTTCATTTTCATATTCAAGTTTAATAATTTTATCTTTAAGTATTTCATTTTCATCTTCAAATTTAATAATATTATCTTTAAGTATTTCATTTTCATCTTCAAATTTAATTTTAATATTAAAAGAATCATCTAAATATTGTTCGTTATAAGTATCATTTTGCAACCATAGAGCATCATCATCATCATCAGGTTTTCCAAATGGTTGAATTTGCATATTGTCTAGATTGTCTTCATGTTCGTTACTTGGATTAAAATACATATCTGTCGAAATTGGCCTTTTTGAATAAACATCTTCAATATGATCAATATGAGACATTATTCAACATTATTCTTTTTGCGTGAGATTTTTAAAAATAAATTTTTTTTTTTTTACAACAGCTTCGATTGTGCACGTGAAATTGGAAATTAATATAGTGTATATAAAATATTTACGTATTTACGTATAAATATTAGTGTTGTATACTTATACAGTGTATATATATATATATATATTTGAAATTGAAATTGATAATGCATAAATTTTAATAAAGGTTCATTAATTGCTAGTCCGCATGTGAACGATAGACTAATTGAAAACCATAGATTTAGTGGCGGCGCAGATCATTTTAAAGCATCAAAATTCATTATTTTCGCTGAGTTATTTAACTTAAAAAAATCCGTATTTTTTTCAATTGATTTTTTTTTAAAGAATATATTAAAAATATATTTAATACAGTAAAAGTATGCATGTAAATATAAAATTTGAAGCTTCTAACCGGTAACTTTTATAAGGCAAAAAAAAAAAAAAAAGTGGCGAAAATTTATTCAAAATATTACCAAATTTTGACTAATTGACGATGTTTAGGAATTTTAAAGTTTTTATATTATTAATATTATATACTTGAATAAAAAAAAAAAGATATAATAATCTCAAGGGTTTTTTTTTTTTCATCAAAAATTTTAAAGTAATTCGAGACAATCCATCATCACATGCGGATCGGCAATTGAAATTTTTTAAGATATGCGTGAAAAAAAAAAATTATTTTAAGTGATGATTTTCTCATTCAGAACTTGTTTTGTAATCTTTTTGCAAGATAGAAAATGAATATGATTGTAGTTCGAAAAGTGAACTTAAATTATTATTATTTTTTTTATTTATATTTTCTTAAAATAAAAATATTTTTTAATTATAAATATTTTATTTTATTTTATTTTAAAAATTTAGACAATGACGGGGAGTCATACATATATATATATATACTGTATATGATATAAAATATACACTACTAAGAATTTCGGTTTTCATTGATCATGTGATTTAACCATTTTTTTTAAAACATACAATATATACAATACTGATATACAATATTGAATTATTCACATTATTCGTTTTAAAATATGGAAAATTATGATTATCGTGTTGTTGTTGGTATCGGTAAGTTTTAAAATACATTCATTCGCGTTATTCATTCGCGTTATTCATTCGTGTTTATTCATTCGAGTTCATATAAAATAATATTCAACAATAAAAATATATTTTTCTTCAATTAGATTTCGGAACCACTCATTCGGTAAATTTTTTTTACAACGTATTTCATTTCATAAAGTCATTAATATACCGTATATATAAAAATAAATTTTAAACTTCCCATTTTCTTTTTTTCTTTAAGGGTTTCGCATACGCACATAAAAGAATTAAAACTATTATTGTACATTCAGAATGGCAAGAATATTATGGATTATATAAAATTCCAACAATATTATTATATGATGATGAATATGAAAAAGTTCAATCATGGGGTTTTAATGCTTTAAAAGAAAGTATTGATAATAATAAAAAACCTATTGAATTATTTAAATTATATTTAAGTAGAATGAAAAATAAACCTTTTTTACCAAATGGTTTTGATTATAAAAAAGCTATTATTGATTATCTTCATGAAATGAGTGAAATTATAAAACATGTTATAATAAATGATTGGATTGATTTTTATAATCAAGTTTTAATTGTTTTAACGGTAAATACTGAAATATGTTTTTTTTTTGTGATTTTTTTTTTTTTGAAAATTAAAATTTATATAATTTATATATGTGTGCGTATGTATTTCCTTTTAGGTTCCCGTTGAATTTGATCATACTTCAATTGCTATTATGAGAGAATGCGCTTTTAAAGCAGGATTATTGAAGGATCAATATAGTCGAAATTTGAGATTTATAACAGAGCGTAAGTTTGAAGGGTTGGATCATCAAAATATTATTTTCAATTAATTAATTGATTTAAAAAAATCTTTTTTTCAAGCTGAAGCAGCTGCGATTCATTGTATGAAATTTTTAAATGAGAATTTATCAGTTGGCGGTAAAGTAATCAATCAATAATTACTATTATTGTTTTCAGGAATATGCGAGATTTTACTGATCGATATTTAATTTTCAAATTTTATTAGAAACATTTATGGTGGTTGATTGTGGAGATAATACAATAGATTCAACAACTATACTTTTCTTGGAAGATGAAAAATTAAATATAATGACAGAAAGAAGTAGAAATGATTGTGGTGATAATTTCATAGATCAAGAATTTCTTAAATTTTTAGAATTTAAAGTTGGATCTACTACGATTGATCTTGTTAAAGAAAATCATTATGATCAACTTCAATATATGTTAAAAGAATTTTATAGAAAAGTTAAAATGGAATTTACTGGAATTCAATCAGAATTTCATCCTATCGATTTGGAATTAGATGGTTAGTATATTTAAAATATATAATTGATATTTGATCTGAAAATTCACCCGATGGTGATCATCACCGTACCAGCATTAGACGTGCAGAATTTCCACGCCAATTTTTGATAGTGGTGATCATCACTTTGGTGATATTGTAAATAAAAAAAATTAATGAATATTTATTTTTATTTTTTTTTTTCCCTTTAGAACTTTGTCCTGCTTTAATACAATATTGTGATGAAAAATATCTTGATAATATGAAAAAAGTTGAATGGAATATCAAATTAAAATTTGAAGATATTAAATCAATATTTGATCCAATTATAGAAAAAATTCTAAAATTAATTGAACGTTCAAATAATAATAATTGTAATTTATTATTATTAATTGGTATATTAAGTGAATCAAAATATTTAAAATTAAGAATTAATCAAGAATTTAATAATAAAATACCAATTATTTATGTACCACCTAATCCTATTACTTCTATAATGGAAGGAGGTAAACATCTTCATTTTATTACATATTTTAACTATTAATTCAAAATTTTTTTTAATTCATATTTTTTTTTTTTTTTTTTTTAACTCTAACTTTTTTTTAAAACTCAAACTTTTTTTAAAAAATATGTATTATATATTAGCTGTTCAATATGGGTTGAAATGGATTTATGGTGAGTATATTAAATATTTTTTTTAGTTATAATAATTACAATAATTTGATCTTTTTATTTTTTTTTTATATTAAATTTGTTATTGATTTTTTATTAAAAAATTTGGTTTTCTTTATTTTTTTTTTTTTTTTATGAGATCCTGAACGTAATAACGATGGCGGTGCGTTAGTGAGTGCTGCGCCATATATCAACAATATGCGGTTTCAATTAACACAATCATATGATACTATCAAAAATCTCGAAGAAGAAAAGAAAAAATTTCAAGTCAAGTTTCATGAATCTAATAATAATTTAAACGAGTATAAAATATTATATGATAATTTAATGCAAAAATATGATGAATTAGTGAATAAATATGAAGAAAAAGAACAACGTCTATATAATATTCAGATTAAATCTTCTGATACCATTAAGAAACTTGAAGAAGAAAAAAACAAATTCCGTGAAGAAATTCAAGAATCAAATAATGAATTAAATGAATATAAAACATTATTCGATAATTTAAAGAAAAAATATGATGACTTAGTGAATGAAAACGAAGAATATAAAGAACGAGAACAGAATCTAAATGAAATGCGGTTTCAATCTTCCGATACCATTATGAAACTTGAAGAAGAAAAGAAAATACTCCAAGAAGAAATTCAAGAATCAAATAATAATTTAAATGAATATAAAACATTGCACTATAATTTAAAAAAAAAATATGATGACTTAGTAAATGAAAACGAAGAAAATAAAGAACTAAAACAGCATCTAAATGAAATGCAGTTTCAATCTTCCGATACCATTAAAAAACTTGAAGAAGAAAAGAAAATACTCCAAGAAGAAATTCAAGAATCAAATAATAACTTAAATGAATATAAAACATTGCACTATAATTTAAAAAAAAAATATGATGACTTAGTGAATGAAAACGAAGGATATAAAGAAAAAGAACAACGTCTAAATAATATTCAGATTCAATCTTCCGATACCATTAAGAAGCTTGAAGAAGAAAAGAAATTATTCCAAGAAGAAATTCAAGAATCAAATAATAACTTAAATGAATATATAACATTGCACGATAATTTAAAGAAAAAATATGATGACTTAGTGAATGAATATAAAGAAAAAGAACAACGTCTAAATGATGTTCAGATTCAATCTTCTGATACCGTCAAGAAACTTGAGAAAAAATTTAATGATGATATTCAAGAATCTAATAATAATTTAAACGAGTATAAAACATTGTATGATGATTTAAAGAAAGAACATGTTGCTTTAATAAATGAAAACAAAGAATATAAAGAACGAGAACAATATTTAAATGAAATGCAAATTCAATCTTCCGATACTATTCAAAAACTTGAAGAAGAGAAGAAAAAATTTCAACAAGAAATTCAAGAGTCTAATAATAATTTAAATGAATATAAATCATTGTATGATGATTTAGAGAAAAAATATGATGACTTAATAAATGAATATAAAGAACAAAAACAACGTCTAAATTGTATTCAGATTCAATCTTTTGATACCATCAAGAAACTTGAGAAAAAACATCAAGATGATATTCAAGAATATGATAATAATCATAAATCATTATATGATAATTCACAAGAAAAATATATAGAATTAACAAACAAAAACAATGAAGAGTCAAATCAACATGAAAAATTAAAAAATGAAATGCATCAAATTAATCAACAATATATTGAAAAAATTGATCAATTGCAACAATCTTTAGAATTGAAAGAAAATCAAATACAAGATTTAGAAAAAGAGAAAGAAGTACAATTAGAACATCTTATTCAACAAAATAAATTTTCAAAAAATGAATTATTATTAGATGATGATAATCAAAATCATGCTAATTTAAATAATGATATTTCAGATTTAAATAATAATTTAAAAAAATATATAACAGATTTAAAGCAAAATGTCATCATTAATATGGAACAAGTTAAAAAACTTTTATTACTTTATAAATGTCCAACCAAAATCACGAATCAAAAAGATGATCGATTACTTATTCAGGCAGTGTTGCAACGTCATATCATAGAAACGATATTTTCATACGCGACAAAATATTTTCAAACGACAGGAAAATATTATCATCTCGAATCAGATATAATCAATAAAACATCTGCATTATATATCTTATTAACTAATATTTCAAAACAACGTACTGGAAATAAAGAAGTAACACTTCTTGCATCAACGAAATTACGACAACAAATTTATTCAATTCTTAATAACCACGCATTCAGTGATATTATTGGAGATACTATTCATGAGCATCCTTTCATTGATTATCATAAAAAACAATTAAATAATATTATGAATGAATTACGTATTATCAAAGATGATCAAGAAAAAATTGCTTCTGAAAATTTGGCTGCAACTATTATTCGGGAATTTGTAAAGATATTTTGGTTTAGATTGAAAGTCCAAGAACCTGTTGTTCAATACGCTTGGATCCCGTGTAATGCTAAAGTAAATAAATCATTTATGGAAGGAATAAATTTTAGCGATAATGAAAATTTGTACGTTGATTTATGTTATTTCCCTTTAACTGGAAGAGATCTTGCGTCAAACAATAGAGAGATTTATACGTCTGCAAAAGTCTTTACACGGAAAGAATGATAACATCAAGAACAATTACTGTAAATTAAAATTTTTTGATTTCATCCCTTTACATTGTATATTTTTTCAAAATGTGTAAAAATTTTATTGCATGAGATTATAAATAAAAGAAAAATACTTTCGAATATTATCGTTAAATTAAAATTTAATGATAGTGGTGACCGGAAACGCCAAAAACGAGCAATGCGTAAAAAAAAATGAGTGAAATCAACCAATCACATGATGGTAGATCATGACTTCATTAAAATAAATAAACGGTATGCCGATTTTTCCCCGATTCGAATTAAATCCGGATACAACGAACGAACCGAATATAATCGGTACTTTCGTTTCGCCGAATAATCCGATATGTTACCACTATTGTTGATTGAAGGAATAGAAACGGTTTATTTATAGATTTTCTTTCCTTCAGATTTTCACGTACGTCATTTCTTGTCTCAATTCTTACACTGTTTTTTGTAACATTCTACTTTCTTTTCACGCGTGCGACTTTCTCTTTCTATTATTTTAATTTCTAACCTAAATACTTTTGATACACATTATATTTCTTAATAATATTTTACATGTACTGTACGATTAAATTTTTAAACATTTCGTCGAGCCGATCTGTCGATCTAACTGATAAGTGAAATTCAACTCGTTTTTCCGTGATGGTATGAAAAAATATCCCTTCTAAATGAAAAAGAAATAATTTTTCTCGGGGTGGAACATTAAAAAAATTATTTATTGGGGATCCCAATTTTGCGTTTAGAATAAATTTATTATGGTGCTACGTAAATGCTGCCATTATTTAAGACTGTACCGAATGGTTAACTCATGATTTTATTGTACTGGTGTCGCGACCGATCTGATGGATTTCAAAATATCACATATCAATGGTGGATTCTAATTTAAAGTACGACTAATACGTAAATCTGTCAATCATGTGATATTGAATTAGATGTTCAGATCATGATAATCACGCGAAATGACATAAAAATAGAAATCAGTTGTAATACAATGATTATTAATCAATAGATTAAAAATGTCGAAAAAAATGAACAAAAAGTCTTTTAGCTTTTGGGGGTTTTTTTTCCAAATAGGCTGATAAATCTCATTTTCCCTTACTCATGTTCCTATTAACAATTTGTATAGAGGGAATATTAGTCACCAAAGTAAAAACGAAGGAACTTTAATTATGGAAGTAAATAATTTAATATCAAAGCTTGTAATATCAACAACGGCAGCACAAATAATTGTGTCTGAGGCAGGTTCAGCAGCAATTCCTATTGGTGGTGGCGCAATAATGATTGGATTACAAGAAAAGAACAAGAAATTATCCAAATTTATGGATGATGTTTTCCTTTTCACGGGTATTATTACACTTTGTATAGTTCCGCCAAGAACAATTGAAAAGGATAGATACAATAGTAACCATAGTTATGATATTAACCATGATTACCATAGTTTATATGATAGAAACCATGGTTACTATAGTTTATATGGTAGAAACCATTATGATAGTCATGAAGAATCAAAATTTTGGAAAATTGCGAAATTGGTAATATCCAGGATGGTATCGATAATGGTAACAAGAAAAATTGTGTCTAAGACAGGTCTGGCAGCAATTCCCATTGGTGGCGTTTTAATGACGATTAGTAGTCATGTTTCCGGACTTGTGGGAGAAATATTATACACTGTAGGTTGTGATACATTAACAAGAGGCATCTTAAGAGACTTAAGTTATTTCGGCATTGAATTTATTGATAATGAAACAAATGAAATCACTCGTAGTAATAGGGAATGACTACAAAGCTTTTAATTGGTATTAAAAAAATTATATCTTTCGTACAAAATTTATATGAAGATTATTGAAAGTATTTTGATTTTAAAAAATGAGGAAAGATGATAATATGCGGCTCCTTTTATAGGATATCTTCCTATTCTGGTTTCTATTTTTGGTCTCTGGAATCAATGTCAGTATTTTTTTTGATTACGAGCGCATAACTATTTAATGAAACAAAAAAAATTTTATTTAATTTATAGCTACATATAGACGTAGACGTTGCGGTTGTTACGTACAGACTTTATGATAATATTTAAGATTAAAAATATCCTTTTTTTTTGGGAAATATTGTATTATTAATTAGTCTAACGCGTGCATACGTTTATTATTTCATTAATTACCAGTATCACTGGAAATGTCTTCTAAAAGTTTATTCTCTTTAATAAAAGCTTCTTTATTTATTCTATTTTATTAAACTTGAATTTTTCGTTGAGATATTTCTATTGTTATACCTTTTACTCTCTCTTAACCGAAAAATATTAAATAATATATTACTTTATTATCTTATTATATTTCATATGTAACTTTTTTGCTGCTATATAGATCACAATTTCAATGTGCTAGAAGATATGTTGTATAGGAGAATAGTAAATATATTTTATTTTTAGCTTTTTAATTTATTTCATTCTGGTAAATTTATACAGGTTTATATTTACCTTTTTAATTTCAGTAATAAATGCATCGCGAAAACGATAATTTATTAGGGCCGATCGGTTCTAAAACGGTTTAGTTCAAATGATAAAATGATATATATAAATGCAATCAGTGCGCATTTTTTTTCGTTTGGGAATTATGAATTATGTCATTTTTAGATTATACCATTCGTGTAGTAGTAGGCATAGGTAATTATATTTTAAATTATTAATTGAAAAAAAAAAAATAATAATACGCTAATCTATTATTTTATCTCCGAATTTAAGAGTTTGGGGTTAAATATTCAGTAGGTTTTCATTTTCATATAAATTTTAAATAAAGTTATCAATTATTAACTCTTTTTTTCTATTAATAACAGTCTTTCGCTTATGCACATTTATGTTCTCCGAATGATATAATCGTAAATGATTGTTGGCCAGAGTGTATAGGTCGTGTGAAAATCCCAACAGTTCTAAAGTATGATGAATCATTTAACTTGATGAGTTGGGGACATTCCGCGCTATCTCAACGACCATACAGGAAAAAGACAAGTTTTGATATAAAACCTGTAAAACTTGTAGAAAATTTTTTACTGTGTTTGAGTAAAATGGAAAATAAACCCTATTTACCAGAAGGTGTAGATTATAAAACCGCTATAACTGATTATCTTAGAGAAATGAGTAGTTTCGTTAAGTATACTTTAAGCACTCGTTGGCCATACGTTGACTTTTATAAAAATGTTTTAATTATATTACAGGTATTATAAAATTTTCATTATTTAATTGTCTTTATAAAATAAATTTTTTTTTGTGATTTTATAGATTCCAGTTGAATGCGACAATAAAGCTAAGGCAATTATACGTGAGTGTGCGTATAATGCGGGTCTGATAAACTACAAAGGTAGCTCGAATTTATATTTTATAACTAAGCGTTAGTATAACATTTCCATTTCTTTATATGTTTGTCACATATTATATTTTGTAATCTATTAATAATTATTTTATTAGATGAGGCTGCTTCTATTTATTGTAATACGAAAGTGTTAAGAGATTTTAATATTAGTGTTGGCTGTAAGTATGTCATGCCAATTGAAGAAGATTTGTTCGCTCAAAAAATAATAGATTTAAATTTTTTGATCATTTCTTTTTTTCTCTTAGCATCATTTATGATTGTTGATAATGGCGCCGACGCAATAGATATAATAATACGAACACTTTTAGAAAATAATGAACTTGATGATATTTCCGGAAGGATAGGAGATCCCCGTGGTGGAAATTCTGTTGATGAAGAATTTCTTGATTTTCTTAGTCGTAAAGTTGGACAATCAGCAATTAATTTATTAAAAGAAAATCATTATGGTCAATTACAATATATGATTAAAGATTTTTGTGAAAATTGTAAATTTAAATTCACAGGTCAAGATAGAGATTTTAGCTATGAATTGGATTTTACAGGTGAAAAAAAAAAAATATAAATTAATTTTATATATATTAGATTATTGAAGGTTTGATTAAATTAAAAAAGTACTTTTTTAAATGAAAGATATATGTCGAGCTATTATTCAGTATGTCAAAGATCCTGAACGTGAACAGATGGAATATCAAGATTGGCTTATTGACGTGACATTTGAAGATATTAAAGCAATGTTTGATCCAGTGATAGAAAGAATTTTACGATTAATTAATACACAATTGAATGCAGTCAGCAGTTGCAAAGCTATACTTCTTTTTGGTGGTTTTAGTCAATCAATGTATTTACAGAAAAGAATTAAAGAAGAATTTAGTCAAAAAGTAACTAATATAATTATTCTTGCAAATCCATTGATGATAAATGTTAGAGGAGGTGAGATGTTTAATATGACTTTAATGTTTTCTTTAATTAACTAATTTTTTTTATAAACTTGTCAAATAAGCTGTACAATATGGTTTAATGCTACCGGAAATGTTAAACAAGTCAACCAAACTATCATTTACTATTACCTCACGTGTTTTTGAAAAGACATATGGTAAGTTTTAATTAGTAAAACTTGTTTTTTGTCGATTGAACAAAATAGACTTTTGCTTCACTTCTTTAGGAATTAAAACTACCCGCAAGTGGAATCCTGGTGATCCAATGGAACGTAAACTTCCGGATGGAATGATTAATATTTTTTTACGAATAGCCAAACAAGGGGATGAGATTCCTGTTGATACAGGAATTTCTATGATCTTTAGCTCAAGTTTCTTATCACGAAATAGTTTAGATCTATTTGTTACAAATGAACATGATGTGAAATATTGTGATTCTCCTGGAGTAAGTAAAATCGGTATATTGGATATTAGTACACTTAGTATGCTTAGTAATAGTGCTATTTCTGTTACTTTGTTTTTTGATAATATGAAAATTAAGGTTATTGTTCAAGATGTTAATGTTAAAACTGGTTGGAAATATGAAAAAGTATTTGATAATATTTAATGAATTTTTATTAATAGGAACATTATATTTATTATTATTGTATAAACAAATTTTAATAAAAGGAAATTTTAATATAAATTATACTGGTTAATTTATATCCCTTTATAATTTTTTATTATTATCATAATAATATTTATTATTATTATTTTGTAAATTATTATTATATATACTTATAGGAAATATCTGTTGGCTAAATAGGATAGCTAAAAATAACTTTTATAATAATTAATGTAAATACACCATTCCCTTTGAAGATAAAGTTAAAAATAAAAATTTTTACTAATTATTAAATAGAAATACTATTAGAATATTACTAAATTATGAGTATATTAATAATTGATATAATAATAAAATTCTGATATAAAATTAATATAAAATTAATATTATTATTTTATAATAATTTCTAAATAAATTCTGTTTAATATAATTAATTAGTAAAAATAAATCATTTTACAATATAAAAATTAATAATTTATAAAGTATATATTAATATATACAGTCAACTCCCTTTATAAGTACCTTTAATATAAGAACTCCCCTTCTTAACTGAAGGCACACATTTTTTGGTTCCAATTTTTTTATTATAAAATACTCCTTCTATAATTACTTTATTAGTTATAAGTATAATCACACCAATTGTCAATCCTATATTATAATAAATATATATAAAATTCTTTTGCACATATTGGCTAACTATTAAAATTGAACCTAATTATATATAGTAATTTTAATCAATATTACACAGCTACAATTAGTAAAAAAAAAAATTTTCATGATCAAATTTAACAGATGTACCCTTAAAAAAAACAACATATTAAAAAACACATCTAACCGATAAGCGCAGTCTAAAACTGATAACAGATTTTAAGTAGTGGAAGAGTGGAAGACTAGTAGAAGGCAATTGGCATCTTGCAATTTCAAATGTTACCAGTTATTAGTTGTAAATAACATTAGTTTTGCAAAACTATTTTTTATTTTTATTAAATATTTTATATTTTTTCAGATTCAATCACTAATATGTCAATACTTACAACATCTTTTACTACTTCTGCATCAGAATTTATCTGTCCTATTTGTTAAAAAAATATAAGAAATAAGTAAAGTTGCCTGCTGAAACTCAATAGGCCAATGTCAAAATGTCGAAATTAAAAATATGTCAAAATGCCGATATGCCGAAATAGTTTTGACATGTCAAAATTGCTGAAATTATACGAAACTGCCGAAATAGTTTCGACGCGTTAAAATTACCGAAACTAAATTTACTAATAAACTATAATATAAATTATATAATAAATACATTTGTATTAATTATTAAATGAAAAAAAATATATGAATTTTATTATATTACTAATTAATTATTATTATTATTATTAATAAATGTTTATTATTATTACTATTATTGTACTATTACTATTATTGTTATTAATTATTAATCCTCAAATTCCTTCGCTAAATC
>QZLH01000331.1:87572-103895 GCA_003833135.1 Oehlia diaphana | reverse complement strand
CGGTAATAACAAATAGTTAATACTAAATATTTAAATATACAGAAGACATCAAACTTTCGTTATCAGAGTATAAGTACGGTACCTACTCTGCGGCAGAAGACATGAGAGACTGCCAGAAATAAAAATGAAAATCAACACGGTGTTCATCGTGTTCATCGTGAAAGGGGCAAACGTTCAATAGAAAAGGGTGCAGATAAAAATTATCATCATCATGAACTCTTCAATGTTTGTCTCCGAAATTATTTTAGATTCGATTTCAGAATAACTTGCTTGAAATATGTTTTCAAGCTTTTTGACTATCGAATCATTTATAACGGATTTGTTTCCCGCCTGGAGCATACTTATAATTTTCACAACACTTGTTCTTCAATAGTTGCCTTGAAAAGATGAATCGTTGAATTGAAAGAATTATACATGCAGAAGAATATTCATTATAAGTAGCCTTCGTAATAATTGGTTTATTAGGCGTCTTTATTAAAGTATGTGTGGCTGAACGAGTTGAACTTGGACATGCGTGCTTTCACGAGAACTGGAATCATCACGGAAAAAATTGTGAACTTGGAATTTTTATTCTTGATAGATTTCAAAAGTAGGATAATTGGATGATTTATATTTATGATAAAAAAAAATAATTATGATACCTTAGATCCGTCTAATTTCTCTAAATTTGAACTTGAGCTTGAGGATTCAACGACCTCCGTCATCGGTGGTGTTAAATACGGTGTGGCAGATTGCTGAGATTCTGCCATCTGTGAATAATTGGTATTACTTTCTCTCGTTATCCTTTTGGGTTCATATTCTGGTTCATCAGATTCGCAAAAAAGTCATGCAGTTAATCAACTTTGAAGAACTGATCATTACCGACTCCTTATAGGAGTTATAGGTACGCACACTAGACTCATCTAACAAGTGCTTTCTGATGATCGTTTTTTGTACCGAAAGACACTGATTCCAGGTCTCTATTCCGGGTCTCTATCGACGCATCCAAAACAATCGGGCAATAATTGCATTTTTACTTTTTACGTATGTCCGACGAAAATAATACGTGATAACGTGAAGAAAAAAAATATCAATTGGTTTAATTTCACGTGATGATCATGGCAATAAAATTTCAACTAAAAATTTTTTTTTATTACAATATGATAATAATATACATTCGGAAAATTACTCGATCCTCATATGCTTTATAGTAACAATACCAGTATAAAATCTCCTTACGTCTAAGCTTCATTGCTACTCTAAATATATCAACTATATTCTGTGCCGTAACTTCACTAGATCCCCATCAGAATTGCTTCTAAAGAACTATGACGGAGCCTGTTTATCCACCATAGATGATTTTACTGATGTCCCAGCAGATGATTTGTTACCAGAGGTGACTGACTTACAGGCTGGAGTCGATTCTTTGACTACCCGTTCTGGGAGGGTTTACAGGTTTAGCGCTAGTCATGGAGAGATCCTCCTCTCAGTGAGTCAAGTCAGGATGAGTCTTTGGGCAATCGTCTTATGTTGAACATTCTTTTCCCGCTTCCTCTCTCTAAATTTGTCACAAATGCTTTTCTTAAAGAAAGCATCCATCTCCATTTCCTCCGATGTTTTAGTGTCAACATTATCTCGCTGGTCTATTACGGTGTTAAATAAATCAATGTTTGATACCGTCACCTCTGGTAGTACCTCTACAATCGCTTCCTTATCATTCTGTGGTTGTTCACCACTACCAAGGAACTCTGTTCCAATATCGCGAGTCTAGCCTCAGTTCCGTATTTTTTTGCTCTAGTTCCTCAACTCTAACATCACGCCTGGCATTCTCCTCAATAATCTGCTTCAGTTTCACGAAGCTCGTAATCCTTAGCCACAAGTCTGGCATTTTCTTGGCTAAGTAAGTCAATCTCGGATTCCATTTTTGAACACACTTTTATATAAGCATTCAAATAAAATAATCACGTGTCCGTTTCGATTTGGAACGCAGATTTCTTTCGCCAAGAAAAACATGACGAATTTTCTATGCTACTATACATGCTTATTTTTCTTGATTATCTCTTGTACACGGAGTTTCCTCACTAGCTGTTACCCTATCCTTTAACAAGCACCCCCTAAAATCCTCTTCATGTTCTTGCGCAAGTCGTTAGGATGGCGTCTTCTGTTAGTGAGATTTGATATTCAGTTTTTCTCGTACAGAAAATGCCTTCAGTGTTGTGAGGATGAAATACCAGTCAGTTGTTATTTACACGAAGATTAAGAAAGTTTCAAGTATTGCATAAACTTAAAAAAAAAATCCCGAAACGATCCATATACCTCGTCCGCCTACCGATTTTTTTCACATGTTTGTTCATCTATATCCTATATCGATAATATCAGTTAGCTTTTGTACAAAAGCGAAAAATAAAAATCTCCGGAAAATCAGTACAGTATTCTCAGGAAGAACTCTTATCTTTCTTAGAATATTTATAGCAAGAACTTCGATGGGATTTGTATACATACTACTTTCGTATATGACTAAATGAACTTGAGCATAAAATAAACATTTGACCCAACTTGTTTTATAGCGCTTGAATTCCCCAAGAACAAACGATTCCCGAATCTTCATTTAATGACGTACTGCATTTCATCATTCGTAAATCACGGTAATTAGCATACACATAAATCCACGCGGGATAAATAGTTTTTAATCGGAAGGAAATTTTTTTTTTCAAAAAAAAAGATCTGCGAAATCTTATGTTGCACATCCCGGCCTGGCGCAGTCCGTGGTAACAGTTGTACTACATCGAGTAAATTTGCATACATCAATCCAGCAAAAGTTTTATTTTGTCAAGAAAAAATTAACAAATGATCGATATACTTGTATTTATATTATTTTTCTTTTATTTTCCCAATACCTGATACATCCGTATAATATTGCATTAAACATTAAAAAATGATATGAGAAAACTAATAATATACATTGATTAGTTCTACAAATA
The DNA here is from genome assembly GCA_003833135.1 of Oehlia diaphana. Classification (NCBI taxonomy): domain Eukaryota; kingdom Fungi; phylum Glomeromycota; class Glomeromycetes; order Glomerales; family Glomeraceae; genus Oehlia; species Oehlia diaphana. The sequence goes on along the minus strand of QZLH01000331.1, from coordinate 100,935 downwards.
TGTACAAACTTTCACAGCACCCATCATCCTTGTGGCGCCTCTACTTTATATCTATCACCACTTGGAAAAACCATCATTAACCCTTTATCTTAGTAAATAACGTACCGCAAGAAACTCCAACATGTTGTTTTCCCAACAATCTTTTAAATTCAAAACTATCTGTAATTACGAGCTTATTTTGGAATTCACTTAATCGATTAATGAGATTTTCTATATGTTTCTGAATAAAAGATTTATAAGTGAGCCGGGATATCAATAAATACAGGAATTTCAGAATAGATGATAATTTTTTATACATACGGCCGTTCATTTTATGTTTCGTTACACCTTATTATCACAAGTGAGAATCCCGCCCTATTCCATTATCGATTCTTGATTCTTATACATTATTCGGAGAGGAAATATTTCCACAGTTAACTTGAACATTTTATTAAGAAAATTCATTACGGCTAACAAAGTTTCATCCTCTATTGCTTTGTCCTCAATTTGAGACCAGGCAACATCCTTTCTGATTGTTGTTATGGAAGCCACTATTTGATAGCGTTCACCAGGTTCTATTTTTTCTAAAGAGGTGATAACCTTTGTTATTTCATCGTTATCAGATATACATTCCAATCCACTTGCTTCGAAATTCTTCAAAAAGAGACGATAATCATTATCATTATACATCGTATAACTTGCAAATTTCTCCGACAATCATTATCGTAGATTTGAACAAGGAAGGTGATCTCAGCGACTGAAGTGACAATATAAGATTAGAATAAACAGCGCAGACGTTATCCTATTCCCTTAAAAACCCCAATTCTTTTACGATTATCAAAAAGATTACACGTCACGTTTCGTGTTGACGTTTACCAGTGGTAAAAACTTGAATGGTGCCTTGGCATTTGGTCTACAATCTCATCTGGTTTCAAATGGGACAGTAGCTTCGTGTTTTCGAAGAATAATCTTACCATTATTCACCTTACCCAAGGTTGCAACTTATCTACAGTTCCTGTCTGAAATTCGACGCTAACTGCCTGTTCGTTGTTATATTTAACCCAAATTGTAAAAGACATTATGTAAACTTGTAAAACTTTTAAGTTAAAGCGAAAAAAAAGATTTCGGATTTTATAAGACGAGAACAAAGAACCATTATTACTAAACTTTTGATAAACTTCCTGATAAACTTCGGAGTTATTCTTTCATATGATAAATAGAATTATCTGTATTTTTATGGCAAATGTATCGTTCTTGACCAATATGCAGGTAGATCATATATTTTAAAGTAAGGTGGGTCAAGAAAATAGCACCTGACTGGTCAAGAAGAATACATTTGCATTTTTATGTGTTACAGTAATCTGCTCAATTATTTAATAAGGAAGCAAACACGCGCTCAAGAACCGAAAATACGCCCATTTTATAATGTATTCGCTTGAGTAGATCAATTCACATGACATATCTATCATATACGTGGGAACGAGTAATAATTTATTCTCAAACTTTCTCGCATATTCTCGTGATACATGCGAAAAATAAATACAATTATCGGGACATAGCCCATCAACACGAATCAAATATTAGACTTACCTGAGCATATCCAATCTTAATATTGCGGGGCGTCCTTAACGTACAGTGAGGGTGTACGATATTAACGTACGAACTGGCCCGAGTTAACGTTAACGCTATCACGTGCAAGTGCATAACTCCTAAACTCGCAAAATGTGGTATATATCCACTACAAGTATGCAAGATAATTAAAATAGCAAAATAACCATGTCTTTAAAAAAAGAGTATACACAATTATTACAATCATAAGATTTTTTTAATAATTGGATGGATTTCACGTTGGAGAAATTTATAACTATAACAGATAAAATGTTTTAATATCGACAATATATTATACAAAATTGTTAAAAAAATTATTATTAAAATTATTAAATTATTATATTTTATATTATATCTTGATAATGTTTTGATCCGTGATCCGTTAACAGAATTGTCGACCTTTATACGATTAAATTTGTACCGTCAAAAGAATGTATCCTATGAATTGTAAAATCTGATTGGATAATTTCATTAATTTAACCGATTTGAAACATTATGATAACATTTGTTTACATGTCAAGACAAAAGAAATTTTTGGCGTGTGAAATATTTTTTTTTTTTTTCGTCGTGAACAAGTTTCTGGTCATAAATGTTTGATAATTCGATATCTCTTTAGTATATATCATTATAAAATTTGGTACAATAATTAAATGTATATTAATTGTTCAAAAATTGCATTGCATATGGCATGAATCGTGCGACCTATCCAAATAAGTTTCTAAATAAATCCAAAGTTAGGTTATGATATAAAAGATAGAGAAACGTGATAACTTAAGATCTTAATTATCACACGCCTTTTAATAAACATAAATACTCGTTATCATCATCGACTTTTTCTTTTTTTTTTTTTATTAAAAAAAAATTATTATTTTTTTTTTAAAAAAAAAAATATATCCGATATATCCGATATATATCAAACACACACGTACCTATTAAAACTATGGCCTCAGATTCTAATAAAGACATTAATAATGAAACCGAAGTACTTGATGAGAATTCTAAAAAAGAATGTCATAAATGCAAATTACTTGAGGAAGCAAATAGAAAACTTGAAGAAGAAATTAAAAATTCTAATAGTAATTTAATCGGAAATGATAACTTCAATATAGTTCTTGCAGCAATCAATGATAAGCATAAAAAAGAAATTAAAACTAAAGACGATGAAATTAAATCTAAAGATGATGAAATAATAAATTTAAAAAAGAAACATCAATATGAACTTGGATCTGCGAAAACATTTCGATTAAGTGATGATGATAAAAATAATCCTATTAATCTTAACGAAGATATTTTGCAAATACAAGAAGATTTGGAATTTTATGTAACAAACTTAAGACCAAAGGCAGATATTGAAATTAATTTAAAGAATATAAGTAAACTTCTTAACGACTCTAAAGTTAAAAAAAGTAAAATTACTTATACATTAAATAGTTCGAGCGAATTAAATGATTATATGCCTCTCATTAAAGCTGCTTTACAACGACATGTCCTTCGTACAATTCTTGATTATTTTGACAAATATTTTTTGGACAAATATAACCGGAAGAATTCCCTTGAATTACAATTTTTAAAACAAGCGGAGGATCTTGTAAATTTAGCAGAACGACTAGAAAAAGAACGTACCGGAAGTGATGCCATAACCTCAGCTTTATCCGTAAAAATAAGGCAACAGAGTTTTGCTGCATTGGGAAATCGTGGATTTTCTAATATTAAAGTAACTAAAGAAACTAACACTTTACATGATTTCATCAAAGATTCAAAAGACAAACTTAATAAAGAAATGGAATCTTATCGAAAAATATTAGATGCTAAAAAGAAAGATGATGTTGAAAAGAAAGTAAATGATCTTATTCGTGAAGTTGTTAGATTATTTTATTTTAGACTTAAAACTCAAGAACCAATTGCAGAATTCAAGTGGCTTGACGATAATGATGAATTTGAATCAAATCAAATGGAAGCATACGACGACGGAGAAAATGAGAATGGATCCGTTGAAATGTGTATTTTTCCTCTTATTTATAAAAATGATGAATCGCAACCTAATAAATTACAAGCTTATACCAAAGCAACAGTCTTTATTCGAAATAATAGTTTATTAAATTTAAGTGATAAAAATCCAAATTCAAACCCATTGCAAAATTTTTTTGGATATTTTTATAAAAAAAAATAAATCTAATAAATAATAATTTATATATATGTATATATATATTTATTTAGTCTAATAACAATGATTTCTTATTTAATCATTCTCTTTATCTATTTCAAAAGTGGTAAGATAACTTTGGCCATTTGTTTCATTTTTTGCGCTGGCAGTAATTTCCATTCTACCAAATGATAACCCAAAATTAATACGCCCAGATTCTCTATTCGGAATGTTTATCTTAAGTTTTCCTAATAATTCCATCCCAGGTTCATCACAATATTCTGCATTGTATTCTCGTGTATAATATATAGAAAATACCACAACTTTTTGTAAAGTAAAAGATGGAACAAAATCTTTTACAATAATTTCCTTATCAATTTCAATTTTTTGACCTCTTCTAGCAATAGTATGAAATTTCAAAATATCTCCTCTAAAATTTTTTCGTTCTATTGGATCAGTTTCTTTCCAATTATCATAAGCCTCAATACCATAAGTAAATTTTAGTACACGAGTCGTTAATACAAATTTTACACGATCCTCATTTTGTAAATTAGATAATTTGTTATATAATCCTAATCCATATAATGTAGTACCACGAACTACGGCAGCAATAGGATGAGTGGGAACTGAAATAGTTTTAACCTTACTTTGAAATTCTTTTTTAATACGATTTTGTAAGTAAATTGACTGACTAAATCCTCCAACTAAAAACATTGTCGAGCAATCATCACGACAATTTTCAAGTTGTACCTTTATTAAATTAAGAATTCTTTCAACTACTGGATCAAACATTGACTTAATATCATTATATTCAATATTAATTATCCATTCTTTTTCTTGCATCAACTCTTTAGCGGGACCGGTAACATATTTTTGTAAGTCACGTGCAGTATCTAAAAGATCTAATTCGTAATGAAAATTTTCATCATCACCATTGAATTTAAATTTGGCGCTTCGACAAAATTTTTGAACCAAATATTGCAATTGTTTGTAATTTTCTTCTCTTAATTTATCAATTGCTGTATGACCCAATATTTTTCCAAGATGTTCCAGAAATGCTCGATCAACAAATGCGCTACCACAATAATCTCCTGCTCGTTCAGTAACTTCGCCAACTTTTTTATCACCAATAAGTTTACGAGTTGTTAAATCAACAGTTCCACCACCACAATCAACGATCATGAAAGTTGCTAACAAATATGTAAATTGATTTAAAAATTATTATTATTATTCAAATTAATTAAATTATTACAAATTTATAATCAAATAACTTACTTCCTATACCAGTAGTTTCATATTCTTTTAAACAATTTTCCATACAATAAACTGCAGCAGCTTCGGCTAAATAAAATACATACATTAATTTAAGAGATAATAATAAAATAATAGATAAAAAGAAATAAATCAACATACGTTCAGTAGTAAATTGTAAAAATTCTGTCTTTTTATCATCGATTAATTTAGCTTCATATGCACATTCTCTCATTATCGCTTTTTCTTTTTCTGAATATTCTGCAGGAACGCTAAGTACTAAAAGAACATTCTTAAATAAATCTACATCAGCCCAAGAGGGTTTAAGTGTTTTTCTAATTAACTTTATTAATAAAAAGAAATAAGTATTTTAAATTATTGTTATTGTAATCTAAAATTTAAAACTTTGCATACCTCTCCGACTTCAGTGAGATAGTCTATAATAGCTTTTTTATAATTAATCGGAAGTTTAGGTTTTAAATTTCCACTTAAATTACCTAAATGTAATTTAAATAATTCTACAGGTTTTGTTTCATTTTTATTATCATTCTTTCGCTTTGGTCTTTTAGCTAAAGCTGGTTTTCCCCATTGTACCACTTTACTAAACTCTTTATCATATTGAAGAACTGTATTTGTTTTAAATTTGCCAACATCATCGGGCCATTGTTCGTTTGTTACAATATCTTTATTCTCGGATGCAACATGACAATAAGAAAAACCCTGCAGAAATAATAATGTTTAATAAAATTAATTTACGAAGAGAAAATTGAATAAACGTAAATTACCGTAAATGTAGTTCCAAAATCTTTTTTTTTAAAAAAAAAGAAAGGATTTAAAAAATTTTGAGCTTTTTTTAAAAAGAATAAATGAAAAAAAAAAAAATAATTAATTACCTATACCGACTATAACAAGAATATTTTCCATCTCAAAATTTTTAATATTTTTAATTACTAGAACTCAAATTTTCTGTAATTAAAATAAATATTATGTTGTACGTCATCTAAGTAAGGTTAAACGGTATTGCCTAATAGTAAAAATTCCGATTGTAATTAATTAATATATATATTGGCGTAATTAAAAGAAAAGTGGGGTGATCAAAAAGATGAAAATCGAAATCGATCTTGAAAAAAAAAAAAATTAATTTTGTAACGAAAACCCGGAACTTGATTACTTTTTAATAGTTTCAATTAAATTAAAAAAGTTAATTTATCTTTACACATTTTACAGAATAAGAAAGTAATCAAAGTAAGTTCCTTAAAGTGTTTCAGAAATTGGAATACAAATGACATATCTGATATCTTCATTAAGAAAATTCTAGACTCACCGGAGAATCACTTTTTGCAAATTAATAAACTTAAAATATTTACTATTGAGAACTGAGTTTATTTATATATTATTGGTCAACTGATCTACATAAAAATTCACTTTTTATTATGCTAAATTCACATGAATTGTGACAATTAAAGATTGTTACTTGAAATAAGTTTATTGTTTTACCCCAAAGGGTTTACCGAACACAACAGTTCTTTATTAGGAATATCATTGTTAAACTCCGGATTTCAAAAAACAATTGCTAAAAGGGGTTAATTGAATTTATGTGTAGTGATATAGGCGTTTTCTTCTAGAAAAATCCTGGTCAGTTTATAGGTTTGGATAGATTGCCCACTCATATGATACCTGTATATTTTTAAAAATAGCTAATGCATATTAACTTTAATCTTTATAAGTATTATAAGAGCGAAGGGCAAAAAATTTCTATTTACGAGGGATACAAATTAAAACTTTGACGATACATTAATTAGAGATACATACTCGCAAAAAGTAAATATACTAAAAGACTTATATAATAATTCATCTATCATATACGATATACATAGACTATAGTGGTTATAGATATAGTAATAAATAATGTATAGTGATAAATAATGTATAGTGGTAAATAATTAAATAATGTATACTGAATAATATACTGTATAGTGGTAGATCGTTATTTGTAATTCGAAGACTGAGATTCGAGAATTCGCCTTTTTATATAATAGATATTAAAAACGGAACGCTGCCATGCTTTGTCATGTTTTATCATAACATTAGATTTTAAAATGTGAATTCGCGAAACTTCCTTAACAAGACTTATTATATTTAACCTAAAGTTGCTAAAGGCAACACATTGCTCCATAAAATATTACCATATTCATAATAAAGTATCGTGAATTATTAGGAAGATGAAACTTAATTAATCCTTACTTGTAAAGGGAGGACCGCCTACGGAGAACGGTATAACAGACTGATACTATTATTTAGTCGAATCTTTTTATTTTTTATTTTTAGATTTAAAAAAAGAAGTCGATATCAGTTTACTAAAAATGTTTTCTTTAGGTTCTTTAATATTTTTATTGCTTTTCTTCTTGGTTTTCTTTGCTTCGGATTTTTTATTTTCTTCACTTTTGATTTCGATTTCCTTCTTTTTGGTTTCTTCTTCTTTATTTATTTCCTCATTAATTACTTTAGTTTGATCCTTTTCGTTTTCCTTCTTTCTGTTTATTTCTCCGTCTCTCGTTTCATTTTCTTTGATAAAATTTTCCTCTTCAATTTCTTTAGTTTTAATTTCTTTGTTCTCCTTCTCTGTGATTATTTCTCCATCTTTTGTTTCATTTTCTTTAATAAAATTCTCCTCTTCAATTTCTTTAGATTCCTCTTCTTTGTTTATTTCTTTCTCAATTTCTTTGTTCTCCTTCTCTCCGATTATGATTATTTCTCCATCTCTTGTTTCATTTTCTTTAGTAAAATTTTCTTCAATTTTGTTAGTTTCCTCTTCTTTATTTATTTCTTTCTTAATTTCTTTGATTTCCTTGTCTTTAATTATTTCCTTCTTAATTTCCTTGGTTTCTTCTTCCTTATCTTTGGTGGTTTCTTCACCTTTTTTCGTTTCTTCTTCCTCCTCTTCCTCATCATCATCAACATTTTCTTCATCTGAATAGTTATTTTCACGAATATATACTTTTGCAGGAGTATAAACTTGTAATTTGGAAGAACAATCAGTATTAGAATCTTTATAAATAAGAGGGAATATACATATTTCAACAAAAGAATTTTCAATATCATCATCATCATCCAATGAACCAGTCATTTGAATTGGATCAAATTTATCATTATTATTAAACCATTTCCATTTAACAATTGGTTCTTGAGTTTTAAAACTAAAGAAAAATAATCTAATAATATCACGAATTATAATAGAAGAATTTTTTTCAATTTTTTCTTTTAATTTAGGATCCAATAATTCTCTATAAGAATTTATTTCTTGATTAAGATCATTCTTAAATTGATTAATAAAATTATGTTCATATCTTAATTTATTATCATCAATTATATCAGAAAAACCATGACTACTTAAAATAGCAAAAATTTGTTGTCTTACTTTAATAGGAACAGCTAAAGTAACATCATTAATTTCAAAACGAGATTTTGAAAATTTATAAGTTAAATTCATTAATTCATTAACTTTAGAATTAATTTCATATTCAAGTGAAAGAATATTATTATTATCATTAATAAAATTCTCAAAATATTTAATTGTATTTTTAAGAATGAATTCGATTACATGACGTTGTAATAATGCTTTAATTAAAGTTATTTCTTTAGTTCTAGAATTCATTTTTAAATTACATTGATATTTAGAAAAAAGTTGATTAACTTTTTTAAAATGAATTCTTGTTTTTGAAGATCTTAAAGTGGTAATATAATCATCTATTTCATCTTGTAATCGAATAATATTATCATTTAATCTAACTGAATTATTATTATCATCATCACCCAATTGATAATTTATTGCATCTCCAAGTGCAAATTGATATTTTGAAGCTTGTTTTTTTAAATTTGAATTATTTTCAATTAAATTTTTTATTTCATTTTCTTTAATTTCAATTAATTTTATATTATCTTCAAGTTGTTTTTCAATTATTTGTTTTTGTGATGATAAAGAATTAAATTTTTCTTGTAATTCTTTATGAGATTGAAAAAGTTTAACATAATTTGAAAGATCCGGATTGATTTTTTGATTATTATTAATTAAATTATTTATTTCTTTTATTTCTTCAATTTCTTCTTTTAATCTCCTATTATCTTCTTTAAGTTCTTCGTAATGTTTACGAAGAAGATTTATTGTATTATCAAATGGTTCCGAATTTGTAGTCATATTATAAAGAGAGTAATGTTTAAGAATAATGTTATTTGAATAATATTTTTATTTTATTTTTTTATTTTTATTTTTTTTTTTTTAAAAAAAAAAAAAAATTAATTTTTTATAAGAGTATTTATTTATTTAAAAGAATTGAATATCAAATAAATTTACTTTTTTAATTCGATATTTACCCAAATTTTCTTTCAAAAATATCGGATTAAGAAATTTGATTATAAAGATTACGTAATATTTCATTATCATGTTTTTAATATTTCTTTTTTCCTTTACGATCTTCTTTGATCTTCTGAGGGGTTTCTTTTTTTAAATGGCATTTTCTTTATTTTATTTTTTTTTTTCAGGGGAAGGATTAAGACCATTGACCAACAAACTTGGTTTCTTTATGCATATACTTTTTTTGTTAAACAAAGGTAAATCATGATAGGCCCAATTCATTGTTTATTAAGGAAATTAAATAAAGAAAATTATAAAGTTACACGATTCCGGCTGATTATTGATTGACTCTTTTCATCAAGAGTGTTCTTTTTATAACAACAAATTCCGGAATTTCCGCGAATTAAAACGTTAACACGTAATAAAATACTGTCGTAATAAATATTGACGTAATTAAAAAAAAAATTGTTTATATCATCAGTTTTTTTAGTTTAATAATAATATATATACTATATATATACTCCTAAAATTTCAGAAGTTTCTTGGCGAAAATTAGACGATATATTTACTTTTTATAACAAACTTATCTTATTTATCATATGAAAATCCGTTTGTTTAGATTGTCGATCTTTCAAATATTTATTACTAGTAAAAAACTTTACTTTTTTGTAAACTTCAGATGATTTTGTGAGTGAAAAAAAAAATAAAAAAATTCATTATAAAAAATAAAATTATCGTTAATAAATCTCATATCTGATATATAAATAAATAAATAAAAATAACAATAAATAAATATAAAAAAATATTATATATATATATATATATAAATAAATAAACCAACAAATAATAAATAAAAATTATATAAATAAATAAATTATATAAAATAAAATTTAATAAATTAAGTAAATTTTTTTTATTAAATTTTTTAAAAATTTAAAAAATTATTTTTATTTTTTATTATTTTTTTTTTTTTAAAAAAAAAATACTTTGTAAAAAAAAACTTTGTAAAAAAAAAAATCTTGTTAAAAAAAAGAAAAAGAAAAATGTCGTGGAGAAATGATATTCGCATAGTTGTTGGTCTAGGTAATTAATAACATAAAAAAAAAAATGATAAAAAAATGTTTATCAGTTATCGTATAATAAATTATTTTATTTAACGCGAATTCTTTTTTTTTTTAAAAAAAATAAAAAGATTTTGGGACCACTTATTCGGTACCTAAAAAATATTTAAATAATAATTTTTTTTTTTTTCATGAATAATCAATTAATAATTAACATCTTTTTTTTCTTTTGATAGGGATTTGCTTACTGTCATACTGCTTCTGCTTGTCAAGAAATTTGTACTAATACTGATTGGGAAGAACTTACTGGTCATTATAAAACGAACACGGTTCTTCAATATGATGAAAAACTTGATAAAGTAGTATCATGGGGAAAACCAGCTTTCGCTAAAAGGGCAGAAAGAAAATCTAAAGCTCAAGATGAACCAAAATCTGTCGGTTTATTTAAATTACATTTAGGAAAATTACAGGATGATTTAAAACCTAAAATTCCAGTTGATTATAAAATTGCTATTACCGATTATTTCAGAGAAATGAGAAAGGTAACATACAATCATACACATATATATAGTACATTATAATGTACTTATTATATATTACATACAGTATGTTAAATTTTATCTTTATTTTTTAGTTAATAAAATCTAAAATAAATAATCATTGGCCAGATATGAATTTTTATGAAAATGTTCTTTTAGTAATTAGCGTTCCTGCTGAATATTCAAAGAAAGAAATGGCAATAATAAGAGAATGTGCATTTAAGGCTGATTTGATTATCAAAGAAAATACCGAATATTTACAATTCACTACTGAACGTAAGTTAAAATGATTTTATATGTATTTTTTTTTAAAAAAAATTCATTTTTTATTTCTTTTTTTTTAGCCGAGGCTGCTGCAATTTATTGTATGAAAAAATGTCTAAAAGAATATTCTTTGGCCTCAATAGGAAGTAAGTATTATATATAATTAATTATAAATTACAATAATTATTATCTGTTATACTAAATTTTAATTATTTTTTTTACAGCAACTTTTATGATCGTTGATTGTGGCGGTGGCACAGTAGATTTGACTACACGTAAAATCGAAGGTGAAAATCAATTAGGTGAAATTACTGAACGAGCCGGTGATTATTGTGGAAGTTCATTTATTGATGAAGCATTCCTTAAATATTTGAGTAGTATAGTTGGTGATTCAACTATTGACATATTAAAAGATAAGAAGAGCAAGTCATTACAATATATGATTCAACATTTTTGTCGAAAAGCTAAATTTCCATTTACTGGTGAAGATCCTGATTTTTGTTACGAATTAGATATTTTGGATATTATTAAAGTTTTAAAAAAATGTGTTAAAGATGAAATTAAAGAAAAATTGGAAGAAATTAATTGGTTGATTGAAATTGATTATGAAAAAATAAAATCAATGTTTGATCCAATTGTTGAAAGAATTCTTAACATGATAGAAACTCAACTTAATAATTCTAGAGATGAATGTTCTATTATGTTTTTAGTTGGTGGTTTTGGTCAATCAAAATATTTAAAAAATAGAATTGAAGAGAAATTTAAAGATCGTGTGAAAACTATCGTTGTACCAAAAGATCCTATTGCTGCAGTCGTTCGTGGTGCAACTTTATATGGTTTAAGTTTATATGATCAACTTGAAGAAAAAATACCTTTCATATTAAAGAATCGAATATTAAATTATACTTATGGAATTAAAGTTTTAATGGAACCTACAAAAAGTGATCCACCAGAATTGAAAATAATTGATGGTTACGTTGAAAGATTTCATTGTATAGCAAAACGAGGAACTGCTATTGATATTGATAAAGAAATTCCTGTATATGGTTTATGTCCTAATAATGAATTTCAATCTAGTGCTACATTTTATATTTATTTTACAAAAGAATATCATCCAAAATATTGTGCTGGAATGGAATTGTTAGGAACTCTTAAGATTGATCTTTCTGATCGTGGTCCTAATAGAAGTGTTAGTTTTGCATTATCATTTGGTCAAATGGAACTTACAGCTACTGCAAGAAATGAAACAAATGGTCAAAATTATCATGCTATTTTTAAAATTGACGAAGATTTAGGAGTTAGCAAAAAGAAATGTAATTATATTAATAATTAATGTATTTATTTTATTGTACAATACATGTAATAATTATTTTTAAAAAGAAGGATATTAGGATAATATATATATATATATTATTACTTACATAAATTTGCATTTACTTTTTCTGAAAAATAGCATTATAATTAATTTCACAATTTATATTAATTATAAGAATACATTTTATCATAATAAACATACCAATTATTATACTTGTATTAGATTTTAAATATATCACAAAAATTTTATAGTACCGTATCATTCTTTAATAATAATTTGGCGTTAAAAATCAAGCAGTGTGTGTATATATGTGTACATACACTACCCTCCAAAAAGTATCCGGTCAAGCTCAACTTGATTTTCTCAAGATTGAATATATAAAGTATTATTTTTTTTTAAAAAAAACAATTCCCCTGGTTCTAACGATTAAAATGAATGTATTTTTATTGTGTTACGATGCTTGTACCAGATTTGGCAATAAAACAAATAATAATGCCTCAATTTTGCCAACGCTGATCTTTGCTTTTTTTTGTTACTGCGCCATTCGGCTACTTTTAAAATGGTGAATTGAGTGAGAGTGAGCAAATTATTGGCCTTTGGAAAGGAGGAAGAACTCATGAAGCTATCAATCGTGTTCTAAAATTTCCTAAAAGTACCGTTACAGACACGATTGTTCGATACAAAAATTTTAATACTGGATTAACAGCTAAAAGAAGAGTGGGAAAGAATTCCATCCGAAACTTACATTAGCTTAATTGAGAGCATGCCACGCTGAATTGAAGCATGCATTAAAAACAATGGATGGCCAACTAAATATTAATTATTATTAATAAAATATGATCTTTATTGGTT